>CM064582.1:3084745-3144745 GCA_032716605.1 Paralithodes platypus
CACACACATGCATAATATTAGAGGCTCACTATCGCTCGCCAGGCCAAAATCAACACCAAAATAACACGAACAGTCCCATTGACATAAAATAGGGCGAAAGTTCTTAAAATCGGCAAATTAATGGACCAAACGTCTTAAAATCTGAAAACAAATGGGGCTAAGCATCAGGAAGAAGGGGTACCAGAAGAACGAGAGAGAGAGAGAGAGAGAGAGAGAGAGAGAGAGAGAGGTAGAGAGAGTGAGTGGGAGAAGTGTGCCAATATAATTATATCCCAATGGTTTTAACGAGTGCACAAATATTTGCTTTAATTGAACAAATGACTAAAAAGAAAAACAAAATCAGACATACATTCACCTGTATATGTGTTTGTTTTGAGTATATATATATATACATATATATATACAGTATATATATATATATATATACCCGGTATATGTATATATAATTATACACTGTATATATATATATATATATATATATATATATATATATATATATATATATACCAGTATATATATATATATATATATATATATATATATATATATATATATATATATATATATATACCCGGTATATATATATATATACTGTATATATTAGACAAAATATGTCCACACCAAAAGAAGTGTAGAAAATGTTAGGTTCACTGTACATATTTAAAAATATATACTATACTTGCGGTCAATTATTATGAAGTTTCAGAAAAAGCTAGAAAATATGGTAGGAGTATTTAAAAAGTACATCAGAGTATCCTTTTAGATGGCTCGAATTGTACGGTTTAAAATACAGATGTTATGCATCTTTAAAATATATATCTTTATATATCTTTAAATTTTGTACAGTGAACCTAACATTGCCTACAATTATTTTGGTATGGAAATATGTTACTTATTCTCGTCCCACATGAATCTCTTTTTTGAATATTTTATATATATATATATATATATATATACTGTATATATATATATATATATATATATATATATATACTGTATATATACGGTCCCTGATAAAGGAGGCAGCCGGTGGGCTGTTGCCTATCACAAGAGATACCATTAAGCTACTGGAAGAAAAACATCCGCAACTTAGTATATCCGAGAGTCAGAAGCTAGAGGGGGCTTATATACCACCGAACCCCGTCATCTACGAACAAATTACAGGCAAGAATATTCGGGAAAAGGCAATGTACGCATGAGGTCTCTCGGTGTTGCAATCATTAACAAGACATGAGAAGACACATGTTAAGCAGGTGGCCTATGCAGATGATCTCACTGGAGTAGGGAAAGTCAATGATCTCAAGAGCTGGTGGTAGCAAGTATTTCAAGTGAGCCCAGAAATAGGATACTTTCCAAATGGTAGTAAGTCTACAGTATACTGATAGTAAAACCAGAACATTACGAAAATACCCTTAGAAGCTTTCAACGGTAGTGAAGTGGTCGCAACAAAGGACGAACAGCGTCATCTTGGAGCGGTGATAGGCACAGAAGAGTTCAAGAAGCAATACATGGAAGAGAAGGTCAGAGAGTGGGTAAAAGAAATAGAAATACTGGCCAAAATTGCAAAGACGGAACCACAGGCTGCATATTCGGCATTCACACATGGGGTCAAACACCGCTGGACCTACTTGATGCGTACCATTCCAAACGGGAGTCCATAGCTTCAACTGCTAGAAGATGCCATCAAAGACAAACTCATCCCAGCTTGGGTAAAGTCCCACACCCCAAATGCTACAGAGAGGGAGTTGCTCGCACTTCCTCCTAGGTTGGGAGGGCTTGGAATCATCAATCCTGTGAGGAGGGCGACAACAGAACACCAGAACACAGTAAAGTTAACAGAATCTCTCACTGAACGCATCGTAGCACAAGATTCTGACGGTGAAGTGGACCAGGCGGACATCTACAACATCAGAAAGACCATCACGTCAGAGAGGTAAAACTCACAGAAAAAATGACATGGCACAATTGATGCGACAACTTTCCAAGAGACTAACAAGAAAAATACAAATAGCACAAGAAATGGGTGCTTCAAATTGGCTGACAAAAGGCTTCAATCTCAACAAACAAGAATTTAATGAGGCTATTGCACTGAGGTATGATTGGTCGATTGAAGGACTGCCCGATCGATGCGTTTGTGGAACCAACAACGATGCAGACCACCCCATGATATGTAAGAAAGGAGGATTCATCAGCATCAGGCACGATGAAGTAAGAGATGTAACGGCGAACATGCTCAGGAAAGTGTGTCGAGATGTGGTGCGCGAACCATCACTCATTCCTTTGGATGGAGAGATCTTGCAGCACAGGAAGGCCAACACATCCAATAAAGCACGAGTGGACATTAGTGCAAGAGGTTTTTGAACAAGTGCACAGCGAGCATTCTTTGACATAAGAATATTCGACCCAATGGCCCATAGCTACAGCGAGCTGTCACTGGATGTTGCACACAAGAGGAACGAACAAGAGAAGGTCAGGGCATATGGGAAAAGGATCTTGAATATCGAACAAGGCAACTTTACCCCACTAGTCTTCACCAAATTTGGAGGGATAGGACCCAGGGCCAGTGCTTCTATTCAAGGCTTGCAGAGAGCATCGCAGAGAAGAAGCAACAGCCCAGGAGTCAAGTTGTAGCCTGGATGAGGTGCCGTCTATCTTTCTCATTGCTCAGATCAGCACTACTATGCCTGCGGGGAACAAGATTGTCTGCGCCACAACCAGCGACGGTGGCAGACGTGGACTACGAGCCAGCAGTGGCAGAGGGTCGCATAGGGAGGCGACTGGATTGAAGTTGCATGGTGTAGAATGGTAATATCTGATGTTTGTAAAACATAATGTATGTACAATATTAAATAAAAATGAAAGTAGTAGTAGTAATCCATGATGATGAGTCCGAGTGCTTACTCCGGAATAGGAAGTAGTAGTAGTAGTAGTAGTAGTAGTAGTAGTAGTAGAAGATGCAATAGTAGAGGTCGTAATAGTAGAAGTCGTAGTAGTAGTAGTAGTAGTATGTAGGGCTCTGGCTGCACTTGACCAGGAGTCAAGTTGTAGCCTGGAAGAGGTGCCGCCTATCTTTCTCATTACTCAGATCAGCACTACTATGCCTGCGGGGAGCAAGACTGTCTGCACCACAACCAGAGACGGTGGCAGACGTGGACTACGAGGCAGCGGTGGCAGATGGTCGCATAGGGAGGCGACTGGATTGAAGTTGCATGGTGAAGAGTAGTAGAATAGTAGGAATAGAATAATATCTGAAGTTTGTAAAATATAATGATTCTACAATATTAAATACAAATCAAAGAAAACAAAAAGTTGTAGTAGTAGTAGTAGTAGTAGCAGTAGCATTAGAAGTCGTAATAGTAGAAGTCATAATAGTAGAAGTCGTAATAGTAGAAGTCGTAGTAGTAGTAGTAGTAGTAGTAGTAGTAGAAGATGCAATAGTAGAAGTCGTAATAGTAGAAGTCGTGAAAGTAGAAGTCGTGGTAGTAGTAGCAGCAATAGTAAAAATAGTGGCAGTAAAATAGTGTTAGTAGTAATAGAAGTAATAGTAGTAGTAGTAGTAGTAGTAGTATTAGTAGTAGTAGTAGTAATAGTAGGGTCTAAACAATGAGGGTACCAAAAGAAGACTAAAAGCCGCATATACTGTCCGGTAGCTCAGCAGTAGCTAACTAGGGTAAGATAAAGAGCCCCAGATGCCAGCCACTATACCCTGGTGCCAAATAGTAGCAATGTTTGGCACCAACGCTATACAAACGCCATAGTCACAAGGTGGAGTCTACAGTATATATATATATATAAATACAGTATATATATATATATATACTGTATATATATATATATATATATATATATATATATATATATATATATATATATATATACTGTGTGTATATAATTATATTAATTAAGGATAATTGGGCAGTGGGCATATCTTATTGCTACCATTAGTAAAGGAAATGACAGTTGAACATATGATATTAAGGGGAGATGGGTAGTTTTTTCTGGTCCTCCTTCATTCTCATGTTTAGCTCCATTCATTTTCTTATTATATGACGTTCGGCTCATTATTTTGGCGATTTTAAGACCTTTAGCCACATTTCTTTGTCAATAATAACACTTTTCGTGCCATTTAGTTGTCGAATTTTTTCCTGGCGGACGATAGTGAGTCTAGTTTAAAAGGAACATGACGGGTATGACAGATGACGTATGGAGAGATCCCTGTCATAATTATCTACCCATCAAAGAGAGAGAGAGAGAGAGACAGACAGACAGATGCCGTATGGGGATCCCTGTCCTATATTATCTACACATCACAGGTCCTCAGTTACAGTTAAGGGGAGATGGGTCGTTTTTCTGGTCCCCTTCTTCCTTCTCATGCTTAGCCCCATGAGTTTTCAGATTTAGTGACCCATTAGTTTGGCGATTTTAATACCTTTGACCCAATTTCTTTTTCAATATTATGACTTTTCGTGCCATTTAGGTGTGAATATTTTCCTGGCGAGTGATAGCGAGCCTGTAACTATAAGAGGAACTGGCTTTCGGCCGGGACATTTTTCTACCGAACAATTTACACATTTATCATGAAAGGGAGACTAGGGGGTGTAATTATAAGCTTGATGGAGGTCTAGGGAACAAACTAAAAACCGAAAGGGGGTCAAGGGAGTGTAATTATAAGCTTGATGGAGGTCTAGGGAACAAACTAAAAACCGAAAGGGGGTCAAGGGAGTGTAATTATAAGCTTGATGGAGGTCTAGGGAACAAACTAAAAACCGAAAGGGGGTCTAGGGGGTGCAATTATAAGCTTGATGGAGGTCTAGGGAACAAACTAAAAACCGAAAGGTGGTCTAGGGGGTGTAATTATAAGCTTGATGGAGGTCTAGGCCCTAGGGAACAAACTAAAAACCTCCCCTTAAGCTGAATAACATCGTCTAATAGTAGCCAGGACAAAATTAAAAGGACATCACCGGTACTGAAAGGGTTAAAGTCCCTGTCATATGTATCCACACATCAAAGTCTCTCTGTCACTTACTGTCATTCCTACATCATATGAGCAGGATATGTAGCCGTAAAAAGGGTTAAGGGCGGATGGGGGTATTTATTGGCTCATTTATGTATCATATTATGTTTTTAGTTTCCTCCCAAGAGCTCCACCAAGCTTAATCAAACAACCCCAAGACCCCTGGTGATGGGCTGGTCTATCAGAGTGAGACCTGAGCGATCTCTGCCATACCCATAGCTTACTCTGACTGTTCCTTTTACTTATATATTTTCTAGATCTCGAGTGACGGCGTCTCTTCCGTGGATTGACCTCCCAATCTACCAAGATTGGAAGCTAAAGCGTCACATTATTCCTTTGCCCCTCAACTTTCTCTTCATAATTGCTGAGGGGCACAGGGCCCTGGGTGGGGCTTTGGTTTCCCGGGCGTTTACGCACCCTCTCAGCCCCCTGCCATGGAGTGGCTTCGGTCACCCAGGCTTTGTTGTGGTCGGCAGGGAGGGTTCTGTGGGGTCGCTCGTTTATGGCCTTGGCCTTACTCGGGGCCTTGGGGCTGTTCGGCCAGGCAGCTTGGGGAACAACAACAACAACAACCCCAAGACCCTCCTTCAAGATAAATTTGTACTTTTTTCGATCGAAAAATGTCCCGTTCCTCCTAAGTTACAGGCTCGCTATCACTCGCCAGGAAAATAGCCACACCTAAATCGCACGAAAGGTCCTAATATTGACAGATAAAGTCGGTGAAAGGTATTACAATTGCCAAACTAATGGAAGGAACGCTTCAAAATTTCAAGACTAATGGGGATAAACATGAGGGAGAAGGTGGCCCCGTTACCGTCACTTACCGTCATATAACACACCCCGTTACCGTCACTTACCGTCATATAACACACCCCGTTACCGTCACTTACCGTCATATAACACACCCAGTTACCGTCACTTACCGTCATATAACACACCCAGTTACCGTCACTTACCGTCATATAACACACCCAGTTACCGTCACTTACCGTTCATATAACACACCCAGTTACCGTATATACACACCCAGTTACCGTCACTTACCGTCATATAACACACCCGGTACATCATATGGTCACCCTTCTTCCTCATCTTTAGCCACATTAGTTTTCAGATTTTGTGACGTTGAGCCCATTAGCTAGGCGATTGTATGGCCTTTCACCCTATTTCTGTGTCAATATTAAGACATTTCGTGCCATTTAGGTGTCGATTATGTCCTGGCGAGCGATAGCGAGCCTGTATTTTAAGAGAAACCGGCCTTCGGCCGGGACATTATTGTATAGCAAAAATTACAAATTTATCTTGAAGGAGGGATTTGGATTATGTGCGGGTGTTTTTGTTTTGTTTGTTAAGCTTGATGGAGGTCTAGGGAGGAAACTAAAATATATATGGAAAGATAGATACATGAACAAATAAATAGGGAAGGTTTTTAGTTTGTTCCCTAGACTCCATCACTTAAAATTACACCCCTCGATATACATGTACATTTTGTACATATATTTGTACATTTTTCGAAGGCCGGTTCCTCATAAGTTACAGGCTCGCTATCGCTCGTCAGGAAAACAATCAACACCGAAATAGCACGAAAGGTCTAAAAATCGCCAAACTAATGGGAGGAACGTCTTAAAATATCCAAACAAATGTCATAATTATCTACACATCATATTACATGCCTGTTACAACATATTATGACAGGTAGGCAGTTAAACGCCCCTGTCATATGTTATCTAGACAGTTAAGGGGCCCTGTCATATATTATCTACATCATATGACAGGTTAAGGGGGATGGTTGATTTTTTGATCTAATAATTTATGTACCTATTTATTTTTAGTGCCCTCGCTAGACCTCCATCAAGCTTAAACAAACACCCCCTAGACCCCCTTTCAAGATAAATGTGTACATTTATAGAAAGAAAAATGTCACGGCCGATTCCTCTTAAATTACAGGCTCGATATCACTCGCCAGGAAAAAATCGACACCTAAATGGCATGAACAATCTTAATATTGACAAAGAAATAGGGTCAAGGGTATTAAATTCGGCAAACTAATGGAAGGAACGTCTTAAAATGTCAAAGCTAATGAGGCTAAACATGATGGAGAAGGGAGTCCAGAAAAATCAACCGGTCATATGTATACATCAAATGATAGGTAGACAGTTAAGGTCCCCTGTCATATATGATAGGTAGACAGTTAAGGTCCCCTGTCATATATGTAGAGTGGCGCTAATAAGTCATGTATCTGCTGTCATTACGTTTGGCTCTCTCTGTGCTGTATTAATGTCTGTTAGATGTTAAATATAGTGGGTATGTGTAGGAACAAGGTTGTATATCTCACTCAAAAAGAAGAAATCATGTGTCAATATTGCTGATACCAATTATTATTGATCAAACATAATTGGTGCCGAGACATCACTTATTAGGCCGACTGTACATAATAGGACAGGTTACATCTGGTGTAGTATTTCATTCACAATATATATATATATATATATATACAGTATATACTGTATACAGTATATATATATATACATATATATATATATATATATATATATATATATATATATATATATGTTTTAATTTCTCAGTGGGGTTCGAACCGTCGACCGTCAGGACAATAGCCGACGCTTTAACCAACTCCACCACGGCAGTCTATATACAGTATATACAGTGGTGAGTTATCTGCTCAACAGGTGGCGTTGTGTGTGTGTAAGTGTGAGAATCCGAGTGTAGGGGTGAGACAGTGAAGCACGGGAACGAGGTGGCTTCAGAGATGGGGTCGTTTCGGGCCATGAGTGAGCACCGTGCCTCATGTAAAGGCAAGATGGCAGGTGTTCGTTGTACTCTACGTGCTTCACATGTCTCACTCCCTAGACTGGAAAAAGACCTCACGGGCTTCACTGTTCATTGTAAAGCGGTGAATGTTAAGGCTCTCAGCCTATGCCCGAGAGGAAGTAAGTTGGAATATAGAAAAAAAAAAAAAAAAAAAAAAAAAAAATATATATACCAGGTATATATATATATATATATATGGGTGGGAGGGTGAGTTGGTTGGTTGGTTGGTTGGTAGGTAGGTAGGTTGGTAGGTTAGTTGGTAGGTAGGTAGGTTAGTTGGTAGGTAGGTAGGTAGGTAGGTTGGTTGGTAGGTAGGTAGGTAGGTAGGTAGGTTAGGTAAGGTCGACCTATGCCAAGGCTAGGTATGTATATATACATAGTACCAGGGTTCTATTTAGATTATTTATGTATTTTCATATTTTTTATTATATATTTTCATTATAATTATTATAGTTTTTCTCGTATATTGATTTATTCATGTTTATGTTATTATTTATTACTTTTTACTTTTTTCATTTTATTTTATTTATTTTATAGATTTATTAATTATATTTCAGTATTTATTTGTTTTATTTATATATATATATATATATATATATATATATATATATATATATATATATATATATGATTTTTTTTTTTTTGAGGGGGGGGGACTGCATCAATGTATCAGGATAGAAATATTTACTTGGCACACTTCTATTTTGGAAACCACACCTTTGGTTTTATATTTTGTTAATTATCTATCAATATATCTATCTATCTATCTATCGAATGTCAATGGAAAGACAGATATTTTTATTTTTTGTTTTGTTTTAAGAGACAATGAACGGAGGAAGGAAAAACACAGATAAAACAAAAAGGTCCATGTGCCTAAAGGCATCCTCCATTCATAAAATGTTTGTAACAACTGGATTTAAACATTTGTAAATTGTAAGTTTGTGGAAAGCAATTCGAGGGAAGTGAATTCCAAAGAGTAGTAGCTCTGGGGATAAATGAATTCTGATAAGCAGAAGTTCTGCATTGTGGAGGAGAAAGTGTAAATTCATGGGCGCTCTCAGCTGCCCTAGTTCTACGGGGAAAGATGTGGAGAGGCGGCACAGTTGAAGCAAGTTCCTCGGAACAATTGCTGTGAAAATATCTGTAGAATAATGCAAGGGATGCAACGTTTCTTCGTATGGATAATGTAGGAAGGTCCTGTGTGATTGCAGGGTTATTGATTAATCTAATAGCTTTATTTTGAATTTTGTCCAACTGCCTCAATGCAACCACTCCACTTCCACCCCACAGAGGTGAACAGTAATCCATCTGAGAACGCACATGACTTTTATAATTATATTACGGCCAACTGCTCGTCAGTGAAGAATTCTCGAACTCTGTACAGGAGTCCCAGTTTTTTAGAGGCATTCTTAGCAATGCTTCTAACATAATGTGTCCAGCTCAAGTTAGATAGATATAGATAGATATATAGATAAATAGAGATAGATAGATACATAGAGATAGATAGATAGATACATAGAGATAGATAGATAGATATATAGATAGAGAGAGAGATAGTAATAAAGTAGCAAGTAAGCAGGCAGAGAGACAGGGAGGGAGGTGGGGAAGAGAGGAGGGAGGATACATGGGGAAGGGAGGTAGGGAGATGGGAAGGGGAGGGTAGCAAGGGGAGTAGGGAGGGGGAAAGGGAAGGGACGTAAGGAGGGAGGGAGGGAGGGAGGCAAATGAGGGGTGATGGGGAACAAGTGAAGGAGGGAGGCAGGGGGGATGAGAGGGAGGGAAGTACAAAGGAGTACAAAGGAAATCAAGCAACAACAGATCTAGTGACCCTTCTAGGCTGCTTGTCCTCCAAAACACTGAGGATCAAGTGTCCAAACAGTGGTTTAGAGTGGGTAAGGGAACATTGGAAAGGGAACTACTGCCCTGGAACTAATGTCCGTGGCAGGATTAGGAAGTTAGTAGGGGACAGATTGGTTAGTAACTGAGGGGGGGATAAAATAAAGTTATTCATTTACAAACGCAGTCAGTCGTGGGTTTGATGGAGATATTTGTCTAAGCGGAGTTTAAATGAATCAACGGTGCTGCAGTCTATAACGTCTCGGGGAAGCCCATTCCACAAGTTGACAACTCGATTGAAGAAGAAATTCTTAGATTCGTGTGAGTTAAAAGATTTACCAATAATTTTACAACCGTTTCCCCGCGTGTAATTAGATTGGTCGATAGTGAAGTACTTACTACAGTTCATATTGTCGATGCCTTTGATGATTTTGAACACTTGAATTAAGTCGCCTCTTAATCTGCGCTGGGTTAAAGGAAATAGATTTAATTCGCTAAGACGCTCTTCGTATGGTTTATTCTTTAGGCTAGGTATCATTTTGGTAACTCTACGTTGAACTCGTTCTAGCTTGTTTATATCTTTTTGGTAATAAGGGCACCAGGATTGAACGCAGTATTCCAGAAGAGGTCGGACTAAGGAATTGTAAAGGGTTAGGATAACGTCTTTGGATTTATGCTCAAATGACCTGCCTATAAAGCCAATTATTTTGTTTGCCTTCTTAACAACTTCTGAACATTGTTGACTCGGTTTTAGGTTACTCGATATTGTTACTCCCAGATCGGTTTCTCTGTTTACATTCTTAAGCTGAGTGCCATTCATCGAATAGTTTGCTTTCTCATTTAGGTATTCGATATGTAGTACTTTACATTGAAACTCATTTGTCAAATTTGGGCCCAACATGACAATTTATCTAGATTGTGTTGCATATCGTCAACTTGTTCTTTTGAGAGTACGCTATTTGCAATTTTTGTATCGTCAGCAAATTTTGAGATTGTACAGGTGAGACCCTCATCTTTGTCGTTGATGTAAATTAGAAAGAGAATTGGTCCTAGTACCGATCCCTGGGGTACCCCGCTACTTACATTGGTCCATTTAGATGCCTTACCGTTTATGACTACTCTTAGTAGGGAGGGAGAGAGGGAGGGAGAGAGAAAGAGGTGAGGGAGAGTACTAAAATAGTGAATAATCAGACAGGGAAGGTTGGGTGAAGGGGGGAGAGAGGGAGGGAAAGAGGAGAAGGGGGGATGGAGAAAGGGGAGGGGGGAGGGGAGGGGGAGAGGGAGTGAGGGAGGCAGAAATGGAAGGAAGATGGGAGGGATTTACAAGGAGTTACAAGAATGGCTTTGTTGTGTGTGTATATTAGTCGGTATAAACTGACAGACATTAAGTGGGAGGTCGTTGTTTTTTCTGGACCCCCTTCGCCCTCATATTTAGCATATACATTTTGAGATTTTAAGATGTTCTTTCCATTAGTTTGGCAATTTTGAGACCTTTCGTCTCATTTCTTTGTCAATGTTAAGACCTTTCGTGCCATTTAGGTGTTGATTTTTTCCTGACGAGCGATAGCGAGTCTGTAATTTTTCGGGTAATATTTCTATCGAAAAATGTACAAATTTATCTTGAAAGGGGGTCTAGGGGGTGATTTTTAAAAGTTTGATGGAGGTGTAGCGCGGAAACTCAAAAATAAATAGATAAATACATAAAAAAACAAAAAACACAAGGACTACCGCCTAAATACAAAACAGCGAGCAAAACGTAATGACAGAGGAGCCACGACCTATTTGGCAGACTGTACCTAAGGTGACACCTAGAGATAAGGGAGATATCTTTAGGGGGTAGTGGTTATTGTTGGGGCTATATCTTCATTAATTTATATATTTGTTTCGTTTCTTCGCTAGACCTCCATCAAGCTTTAAAAAAACACCCCATAGACCCCCTTTCAAGATTAATTTGTACATTTTTCGGTAGACAAATGTCCTGGCCGAAGGCCGATTACTTCGGAAATTACAAGCTCGCTATCGTTCGCCAGGAAAATATCGACACCTAGATGACACGAAAGGTCGAAATATTGACAAAGAAATCGACGCCTAAATGACACGAACAGTCTTATTATCGACAGAAATAAGGCGAATGGTCTTAAAATCGCCAAACTAATGGTATGAACGTCTTACATCCTCAAAAGCAATGGGGCTAAATATGAGGGATAACATGAGGGGTGAAATGTGATGTTAAGTGGAGGGCCTTTAAAACTGTCATATGGGAAAGTAATGAAAGGGGAGGGGGGTGCAGGGAAGGGGGGGGGGGGATGAAGAGGGATGATGACACCTAGAGATAAGGGAGATACACTAGCTTCAGGGGAGATACTTTAACACCATTGATGATTTACTTGATGATACGCACACACACACATACACACGCACATACATGAAGACACAAACACACACACACAAGCTATATATTGACATAAATCACACACACACACACACATATCTACACACACACACACACACACACATATCTATACACACACACACACACACACACACACATATCTACACACACACACAAAACACCTACACCCTTCTTACTCCTATATCGGTGACGTCTTCTTTTAATTTTATTGTAGCTACATTTAGACGATTTTGTGCAGTTTCAGAAGGGTCTGTGGTAGGAAAAAGGGTTAAGTGATATAGTCTCGAAACTTGTTAACCCTTTGAATACCAGCGACGTGTGGTATATTTTATTCTAGCTATATTTAGACGATATTATGCAGCTTAGGAAAGATCTGTGGTAGTTAAAAGGGCTGGTTGAGATAGTTTGAAGCCTTATTATTCCTAGAGGATCTTCCTAAGCTGAATAAAATCGTGTAATAGTTGCCAGAATGTGATGAAAAGAATGTCCCTGGTACTGCATGGGTTAATTACTTAAGGTGGGGAGGGAGGGAGAGGGGGAGAGAGAGAGAGAGAGAGAGAGAGAGAGAGAGAGAGAGAGAGAGAGAGAGAAAACGGGGAGTATAGAGGGGAGACCATTACAATCTTGGCACCCTAGCCTCAACTCCTCAGCCAAGACAGATAAACAAAAGATTCACTCCCTATGAATAATGCTTTGTTTATGTTGTTTATGCTGAGTTAATTACCCTACCAACAAATGTACAAATTTATCTTGCATGGGAATCTTGGGTTTGTTTTTAATAGCTCAATGGAGGTATAGGAAGAAATAATATAATAATGAAAAGAGAGAATAGAAAAAAACAAAAACAGACCAAAAAGTAAACCCTTCCCCCTTTAAGAGATGGGGGTGTGTAAGTGTGTATGTGTGTGTGTTGTGGAATGATCGCCAACTGTGATTGTTTTGTGGAGCAAGGATCAAAAGGAAAGGAAATAAGAAGAAGAAAACGAAAAAGAAGAAGAAAACGAGGAGAGGCAGTAGAAAGAGGTATAGTCACTTGTCGTACATAATAATAATAATAATAATAATAATAATATTAGACTAAACAATAATAAGGAAACCTACATCATAAACACAATAAACCACAACTCCAAAAAAATCTCTGAAATCTCATCTAATGCGCAGTTTCAAAAATACTATACTGTATAATTTTGCACATGCGGTATTTTGCACATGCGGTATATGTATATTATTTTAATTATTCTATCATATATTACCACAGGAGATACATTTTCAAAGTTCATAATACATTTATACATAAATATAATGCAAATAAAATTGAAAAAGAAAAATACACAAATTAACCCCCTCAGACAGGATATATTAACTTACTGACGGGTTGGCAGACCGCCCGGTATTTCCCCTACAACTGTCTTTCTCACACTGAGGGACCGTTAGAAGTTGGAGGAATTTGGGGTTGCCACCAATCGACAGATTCTGATCTAACTTACCTAACTTACTGAGCTCAAAATGACGCAGAAGCGTCATATAACTTATCTATCTATCTATCTATTGCCTGACGCCATGATCCCCGAAGGGGTGGCCACGAACGAACAGCCCCCATGCACCTCTGTCCCCAGTCCGTCGACGCCCCTCCCCCCAACCAGCACCGCCTTCATTCATATACTTCCTCACTCCATCCTTCCACCTCTCTCTCGGCCTACTTCTCCCTCTCTGTCCCTCCACCTCGCTCTCGTACACCCTCTTAGTCATTCTCTCGCTTTCCATACGTTCCATATGGCCGAACCATCTCAAGTTGTTCCTTTTCACACTTTCCAGCAGATCTACCGCCACACCACACCTCCTTCTTACTTCCTCATTAGTCTGTCTATCCCTCCATGTAACTCCGCATGCATTTCTTAAGTAATTCATTTCCATTGCTCTCACTCATGGTCTGAGTCTCTCAACCAACGTCCATGCTTCGCTTCCTTAAGTCAGTGTCGGGATTACCACACTGTCATGCAAGGACTTCTTCACTTCCATACTGACCACCCTATTTCTTGTTGTTGTTGTTGTTGTTGTTGTTCCCGAAGCTGCCTGGCCGAACAGCCCCGAGTCCCTGAGGAAGGCCATGGCCATGATCGGGCTTTCCCACAGAACTCTCATTGAGTGTAGATTGTGATGTTGGCGTAAGTGGTAGTGTGAAATGCAGTCTTCTATGATGTGTTTAATGGTATGGGGTGCTGTGTTACATCCCGGGCAGGCGTCGACAACGGAGTCATCCAGTCTTTTCTGATAGCTCAGGAGAGCTGGATGGTGTCCGCATCTCAGCCTGGCCAGGTGGACTCTGTCCTCGCGAGGGAGGGAGGATTCGGAAGGATGGATTTCGGGAGGTCGTGCATGCAGCTGCGTGTTGTCTGTGAGTGAGTGGATGGATTGGCGAGAGATATGAGTATGGATGTGCTTCTGGAAGTTGGTTCGGGGTGGGCAGGGAGGGAGAGAGGACAATAATTGTGTGTGATACCGTGTGCTGGGTGTTGTTATGATATTTCTTGGTGTCTGTGGGTGTGTTGCCATGGTAGTTTAGTGGGTGGTCTTGGTTCGTGGAGGCTGCTGCCAGGAATTGAGTGCCTCTCATGTCCAGATGGTCTTTGACTTTGAGGATTTTGGTTTCTTGATGTAGGTGATCTGTGGGTGCAGTAGCTGTGCAGCCTGTACTGATCTTCAGGGCTTTGTTTTGAATAGTCTGTTAGGTCTTATGATGTGTTTCAGCTAGGTTAGAATCCCAGGCTGGGCTTGCGTATTCCATCACTGATCTTATGTATTGTTTATATACTGTGGTGGTAGTTTCTTTGTTGTGTCCAAATTTTGTGTGAGCAAGTGACCTGAGGGCGTTAAGTCTGGGTGTCAGTTTCTTTTTAATGTTTGTGGTGTGCTGTTTGAATGTCATACGAGTATCATATGTTACTCCTAGGATTTTGGGTGTGTGTGTATGTGTTAGGGGTGTGTTGTTTGTGGTGAGTTGAGGGATATATTCGTGTTCTCCTGTCCAGCTTGTGAGCAGGGTTGCGGTGGATTTGGCTGGGGCTAGATTAAGTCTGTTTGTAGTGCACCAGCCATGAAGTGTGTTGAGATAGGGTTGAAGGAGATCTGTTGCTCCTTTTGGGTCATGGTGTGTGCATGTGAGTGTTATGTCATCTGCATAGGAGGCTAAGTTTATTTGGGGTGTATTGGGTGTAGTTATATCGTACATGTACAGATTGAAGAGTGCGGGCGATAGGACGGATCCTTGTGGGACTCCGTTTGGAAAGTTTCTGATTTTAGATGACTGACCGGCAAAAGATAAGTGTGCACATCTGCCTGCTAGGAAGTTGGCCAGCCACCTTTTTGTGTTGTTGTGCATGTTTGTGTTGTAGATTTTGTTTGTTAGGTTGTGGCGGGGGATGGCATCGAAGGCTTTACTAATGTCGAGTGTGGCTAATAGTGATCTGTGTGGTGGTCTATCTGAGTTGATGCCGTCTAAAGCTCTTTGTGTAAGGTCTGTGAGAAGAGTGTTTGTGGAGTGCAGTGGCCTAAAGCCATGTTGTGTTGGAGCTAGGGGTAGGTCGGGTGTAATTAGTTGTAATACTAGGCATTCCATGACTTTGGAGGGGGAGCAAAGGAGTGTGATGGGGCGGTGCGAGGAGGGTAGCGTGGGGTCTTTGTTGGGTTTGGGGAATGTGATGATGATACCATGCTTCCAAATGTCTGGTATTGTGTTGTGTGAATAGCTGTAGTTTGATATGTTAGTGAGTGCTTGTATGCCTTGTGGTCCCAGGTGTCTGAGGTGTATGTTGCTTATGTTGTCTAGGCCACAGGCAGGTGAGTGCTTGAGATTGTTGATGATATGCTTTGTCTGGTGATTGGTGAAGGGTGTATAGTCAGGGTCTGTGGGGAATTGTCTCTTACGTCGGATGACACGTCGGTCGTCTTTGTGAGGTTTTAGGTGGCTGACATGTGAGAAGTGATTGATGAGAGTGTTTGCTTGTTGTTTACATGAAGGAGTAGAGTCTGTTGTTGTGATTGCAGCATGTGATTGTGTTGTGTTGCTGTTGGAAAGTGTGATGCTGTTTAGTGTTTTGTAGAGTTTTTTGGAGTTTGTTTTGTGATCAAGTGTTTGTAGGAAGTTATTCCAATTTAGTTTTTGTTGTTCTTGTATTTTGTTGTTAGTTTGGGTGTTGAGTGCTTGAATTTGTTGTGTGATGTCTTGTGTGTGGGGTGCTGGGGAGTGTTTCAGTGTGTCGCGTTGTCTGATGAGGTTTTGAATTTCTGGTGTGAAGTAGGGGTTGTGTCTTTTTCTGTTACCTCTTGGAATGTGTTTCTTGTCAGCGTTTTGGATAGTTTTATTGAGTATGTGTACAGCATTGTTGATGTTAGTGATGGGTGTACTGTTTAGAGTTGTGAAGTGTTGTTCTGTCTCATTTGTGAATGCTTCCCAGTTAGCTCTTTTATAATTGGTGTATGTGTGTTTGTGGCTAGTTGGGGTGAGTCTGGTTTTGGTGGTGATAATGATCGGGAGGTGGTCAGAGCCTAAGGTTCTGACCACCCTCCAGGATGTTGTGGGGGCGATTTCTTGATACTGCTTTCAGCATTTCTACAACCCTCTTCCCCTGTTGTACCCTCTCCCGCACTTCTTCATCCATAGTCCCATCTTTACTCAACACACTGCCCAGATACTTAAAAGAGTTGACGATCTCCGTACCCTGACCGTTCAGCTTCACCTCACACTCTGTGACTTCACCCCTTTCGAAGACCATAACCTTGCTCTTCCCCGCATTTACCTTCAAATTCCGTTTTTCGCACACTGTTCCAAACTCATTTACCAGACCCTGCAACTCCCATTCATTATCACTCATCAGAACTGTATCATCCGCAAACAGCAGTATAGGTAGCTTCCACTTAATTCCCTCCCTTTTCAGCGATACACCAACATCCACTGCTCTTGATAGTATTTCTTTCATGACTCCATCCATATATACAGTAAACAATCACGGGGACATCACACACCCCTGTTTCAAACCAACATTCAGATCAAAGAACTCGTTCTGCTCACTCTCCACATGTACTGCCGCCTTTGCACCCTCATACATGCTCTTCAATGCTTTCAGCAACTTGCCATCTACTCCGTATATTCTAAGTACTTTCCACAAACCTTCTCTATCCACTCTGTCATAGGCCTTCTCGAAGTCCATGAAGGCAACATACACCTTTTGTTTCTTCTTCAGATATTTCTCCACAACACAATTCAGGGTAAAAATCTGATCTACACATCCTCTTCCCTTCCTAAAACCTCCCTGCTCGTCGCCTATCCATTTCTCTGTTCTCACTCTCACTCTCTCAATCACTACCCTACTGTATACCTTCCCTACTACGCTTAGAAGACATATTCCTTGGTGCTTACCACACACTCCTCTTTCCACTTTGCCCTTATATAGGGGGACTATTATGCCAGTCTTCCAGTCATCGGGTGCACTCCCCTTCTCCCATGCTAGTTTGCACATTTTCCATACCCATTCGATCACTATCTCACCACCATATCTCAACATTTCCCCACACACTCCATCTGTTCCTGGTGCTTTCCCCAACTTCACTCTTTTCATGGCTTCCCACACTTCTGATCTCCTGATCCTCACCTCCCCCTCCACTACTTCTCTTCTTCTCCCTCCCATACCATATCCAGCTATGTTTGCTGGCTCTTCATTCCTTACATTTAACAACTCATTGAAGTACTCCCTCCATCTTTCGACTCTCTCTTGCTTCTCGGCTAGCATTCTCCCATTCTTATCTTTCACACCCTTACTGTTTCCCTTTCTACCTTCCCTAACTTTCTTGACTTCTTTCCAGAACAGTTTCTTACTCTCCCTCCATTTTACACTCAGATTCCATCCAAATTCCTCATCTACTCTTCTCTTACTTTCCTTCACTACTCTCTTCGACACCCTCTTACTCTCCACGTACATCGCTCGTTTCTGTCTCTCAAAATCTTCATTCCCTCTACTACCCAACCACACTATATGCTTTCTTCTTTTCTTCCACAGTTATTCTTACCTCTTCTGTCCACCATGCTGTACCTTTCACTCCCCTCCCGCTTCTCCTCACTCCAGACACCTCCTCACATGCTGCACAGATCTCATCCTTAAACACCTTGCTCATCTTCTCCACTTCCTCCATAACTTCCAGGTCGAACCCACCTAGTCGTCTTTCCACTGCTCTCCTGTACTCCTCCCTGACTTCCTCCTCCTGCAACCTCTCCACCCTCCTCACCATTCCACCCTCCTCTCGCCTCCCTCCAGCCCTCCTCACCCACTTCTTTTGTATCCTAACCTTAGCTACCACTACATAATGATCAGACAGACCCCCTCCAATACCCCTATACACCCTAGCATCCATCACAGATTTCTTCATTTGTTATAACTTATAACTTATATAACTTATATAACTTATTATTGAGCTATTTCACTAGGCTCATATGACGCGATCGCGTCATATGAGCATTTGGGCGGAACCGCCATATGACGCGATCGCATCATATGAGACGGAGAGGGTTAATAGATACCGGTAAATTAATTATATATATACAGTATATATATATATGTAATAAATATACGGTATATAATAAATATATATATATATTATATACCCGGTATATATATATTTATATATAGTGTATATACCTTACCATTAGATGTTTTGCTATGAGTCTCCCGTGATTGCATGCTGACCCTGAAAGTTCAACCACGCTGACATACTGTACATACACTATATAGGTAGGCACGTCATTCATACACACACACGCAACTTTCTTGCTCAATTAAGTGGCACCTGAATGGCACGAAAAGTCCGACTATTGACGAAAAAATGGATCGAAATGCCTGAAAATCCCGACAAACTAATGGCGCGAAGGTCATAAAATCTGAAAACTAATGGGGCTAAATATGAGGGAGAAGGGGGTCCAGACAAAACAACAGCTACCCATTCGCCTTACTGCTTAATTTAGGGTTAATTGAGTTACAGTTTGTATATAAAAAAAAAAAAAAAAAAAAAAAAAAAAATATTATCGAGACATTATTGGGCAGGTAGGTAGTGGGGATATATATATATATAGAGAGAGAGAGAGAAAGTAAGTGTGAGTCATAAACATTACTCTCTTTTGAACTCATTGTGTCGAGACATTTTGGCTCGAAAATGCCTTGATTTTGGCCCCGTCACTCTTTGAACTTAGGTGGAGGCACTCGCTACAAACAGGTCTGCCTTTTGTCTCCCTCACATAGGCTACATAGAAAAATAAATACATACACAGTACAACGCAAACACAGAGACACACACACAGTCAGACAGACAGACACACACACATACAACCACAGAAACCCACACACACAGTGTGTGTGTGTGTGTGTGTGTGTGTGTGTGTGTGTGTGTGTGTGTGTGTGTGTGCATGTATGTGTGTGTGTGTGTATGTGTGTGTGCGGAGGGAGGAGGGGGGGGGGGCGGGGGAGAAGGTGTCTGACAGGTGACGGAAGTTGCAGAAAAACTTATATTTGGTGGTGGTCAAGGAGGAAATCCAGAGAAGAGGGTGCCCTACTGAAAGGAAACATATCTATATATATATCTATCTATATATATATATATATATATATATATATATATATATATATATATATACTGTATATACTTTTATTTGTTTATTTTTTTTTATATATTCCAACTACTCCCTCTTGGGCATAGGCTGAAAGCCTGTACAACCCGTGGGGTCTTGTTCCAGTCTAGGAAGTGAGACATGTGAAGAACTTAGAGCTGCAACCAGTTTTTGCCATCTTGTCTTGAGAGACGCACGACACTTGATTGCCCACTCACGGCTCGAAGTAGCCCAATTTCTGAAGCTGTTTCGCCTTTGTGCTTCAATGTCTCACCCCAAAGACTCGGACCCTCACTCTCAGAACGCCACCTGTTGAGCAAATGACTCACTAGTCGTTGTCCCCCTGTAGCATATTTTGAATATGGGAATATTCATACAGTAGCTTACTATCTAATCAGGGAACATTGAGGATATATATATATATATATATATATATATATATATATATAAATTTTTATATATATATATATATATATATATATATATACAGTATATATATATATTTATATATATATATATATATATATATATATATATATATATATATATATATAAGATCATATGATACATCAACACAAATCCACCCTCAGTAGAAAATAATTAACAGATCACACAAAGATTTTAAAGTATTGCCAAGACACTACATGACTCCAAATAACAGAAGCCTTACTAATCCGAGACAAAAAACCGACACTAAACAACCAAACCACAGGCCAAGATCGAGTACTGACTCTTTTTAACCAAAATACACGAACAACACATATGCAACGCTATACCGAGACAATGAACACTCCCAACAACCACACGCACACACACTCACACAGAGAGCCCCCCTTACAATCTAAGACATCAGTCACAGTTGAGCTAGCAATTAGCTCGTAAGTCCTGATAATTAACCCCGGTGTATTTTAGTGACATTTGTACAATCTTATTTCAACTCTGACCCAGTGTTATACAACTAGTGTGTTTTTATTAAATTAGCGTAGTTCGATATGTACAGTAAGTGATATTTATATATTTCATATTTGGAAGAAACATATATTAATTTATATTTTTTACTTTTACAGATATAAATCTACTGAAGATGTGCAAAGAAAGAACGAAACGTTTAGTGAATACATAATAGGACAAATAAAATGAAAGTTGACGTATTATTCAACACCTAACTGAAAATAATCATGAACTTTGGAAACTTAATATATCATTTGAATGATGAAATCAGACATACAGTGAGAAATATTGAAAAAACAAGTAAAAAGTTAGTAAAAAACAAATATGGTCTTTAATAAATGTTTCCTCAATGAAAACATACTGCCTACTTATACAAATATATATATATATATAATTATATATAGTATATAATTATATATACCGGTATATATATATATATATATATATATATATATATATATATATATATATATATATATATATATATATATATACCGATATATATATATATATATATATATATATATATATATATATATATATATATATATATATATATATATATATATATATATATATATATATATATATATATACCGGTATATATATATATATATATATATATATATATATATATATATATATATATATATATATACCGGTATATATAGATATACTCTAAGTGACTTAATCATGAGCATGTTTCATGTGTAACCTTCCATTCAGAGATAGTAATGAAGAATTGGCGTGCAATGGGTTAGTATAATATTCTGTGAGGATGTTTATATGGTGTCACACTCACTCAATCACCCACTCTCACGCTCTCTCTCTCTCTCTCTCACACACACACATTCATTAACATGATCCACCTAATAATCACACACACACAAACTCATAACGTGGTCCAACTAATAATCTCTCTCTCACACACACACACACACACACACACACACACACACAAACATACACACACACACACACACACATCCCCCCCCCCCCCCACACACACAGCCACACACACCCTCACACACCCACCCACACACATACACACCTCCCCGTGGCGTAAACACCTCCCCGTGGCGTAACTGATAGCGCGTCTGGCTCACAACCAGAAGGTCCCGGGTTCGAGACCCGGGCGGGGAAGAGACATTTGGGCAAGTCTCCTAACGGTGTAGCCTCTGGTCACCTAGCAGTATAAATAGGAACCTGGTATAAGTGGACGAAGTTGTGACATCCCATCTGGGGTTGGTGATCGGTTACAAGGTGAGATGGGTATCGTACTGGTCAACCTAAGCTACTGGTCAACCTAAGCCTTCGGGTGAGACTGGTACCATAGTGAGAATGGTACCGTACAGATTAACCCTAACCCTTCGTTTTCAGATGTCGCCAATTGGCTAAAATACAGACTACACACACATCCACAGCCATTCCAACGATACATAAACACTTAACATGCATTTCACGCAATACATTCCCAGTTAAGGAGGCGCGATAATAATGAGCTTACCTCGCATTGCGTGGATTCCCCTTGATGAACAAGCAAGTGAATAACACCCACCCACACACACACACACACACACATTAAAGTGATAAAACTAATAATCTCTCACACCTGGTTCCGCTGCAGGTATACTCAATTTGGTTCAACCCCTTCTGTACCGACGACGTCTTTAAATTTTATTCTAGCTATATGTAGACGATTTTGCGCAGTTTAAGAAGAACCTGTGGTAGTAACAAGGGTTAAGGGAGATAGTTCGAAGCCTGTTAATGGCTGGAGGCCCTTTTGAAGATAAAAACAAATAGTTTAATAGTAGCCAGAATATAGTTAAAAGGATGGCACCGGTATTGAAAGGGTTAAAGCTCCAAATATTGTCTTTATTATTTTTTTATGGATTTGCACCAAAGCTACAGAAATTCAAATTATCACTAACCAACCAATTTACATACAGATAAACCTAATTAATGAAATCAATGAAACTAATGAATACAAATAATAAAATAAGATATGATAAATACTATATATAAATACATAAATAAACATACTAAAATATAGATAAAATAATAGATATAAGGTATACAGTCAGGCAGTAAACAACCACATTAAATTGGCATTGAACCTACTGAATCCTGAACATGTTCAACCTTTTAACTTGTGACTCATTAAAATGAATATAGAATTTGTATAGCTAATTTACGATAATGTTGGTAGCACATACATACATACACACTCATATTTATACAGCATAGATAAATAGACAGAGCGACAGACAGACTGACAGAGCGACAAACAGATAGATAGATAGATAGATAGGTAGATAGATAGATTAGATATTAATACGAAGATAAGTTAGATAGTCCGGACGGTGTTCCTCCTGTTGTTCTCAAAAACTGTGCTTCCGTGCTGACTCCCTGCCTAGGCAAACTCTTTCGTCTCTGTCTATCCTCTAACGTCTTCCCTTCATGCTGGAAGTTTGCTCACATTCAACCTGTCCCAAAGAAGGGTGACCGCTCTCAACCCTCCAACTATCGTCCAATTGCTCTTATCTCTTGTCTTTCTAAAGTTTTTGAAACTATTCTTGCTTCCAAATTTCTTAAGCATTTCTCTTCTCATAATCTGCTCTCAGATCGCCAGTATGGCTTCCTTAAGGGTCGCTCTACTGGTGATCTTCTTTCATATCTTACTAACTCTTGGTCATCCTCCTTTCGGGACTTCGGTGAGACTTTTTCTATTGCACTAGACATATCGAAAGCCTTCGATAGAGTCTGGCATAAATCTTTAATTTCTAAACTACCCTCCTTCGGTTTCTATCCCTCCATATGTGCCTTTGTCTCTAATTTCCTTTCCGGCCGTTCCATAGCCGCGGTTGTGGACGGCCATTGTTCACTTCCTCACTCTATAAACTCCGGTGTTCCTCAGGGCTCTGTCCTATCTCCTATTCTCTTTCTAATTTTTATAAATGATCTCCTTAACTGTACCTTAATTCCCATCCATTCATACGCAGACGACTCAACCTTGCACTACTCCATTAGTTTTTCAGAACGCCCCAGCCAGCAATCCCTCAACGACAAACGTAATGAAGCCATAGAACTCTTAAATTCTGATCTAAATACTATTTCCAATTGGGGCAGAGAAAACCTTGTTAACTTTAATGCTTCCAAAACCCAATTTATCCATCTATCTACCCGTCAGGATCTCCCAGCGGACTATCCCTTATTTTTCAACAATACAAAAATCAACCCTTCATCTTCTCTCAATATTCTTGGTGTCTCTTTTTCTTCTGCTCTCATTTGGAAGGACCATATTACCAGTCTTGCTAAGGCAGCATCCCAGAAGCTGGGTGTGCTCAACCGCCTTAGGGGGTTCTTTTCCCCTGCACAGCTTCTTGCTCTGTACAGGGGCATAGTGCGCCCTTGTATTGAGTATTGTTCACATGTGTGGGGAGGTTCCTCTCACACTGCTCTCCTAGACAAAGTTGAAAGGAAGGCCTTTCGTATCATTAACTCCCGTCCACTCACCAACTCTCTGCAATCTCTCTCTCTCCGCCGCAATGTTGCATCTCTCTCGCTATTCTATCGCTACTATAATAATCAGTGTTCCTCAGAGCTATCCCAGTGCATACCACCTCCTTTACGTAGGGCACGTGGTACCCGTCTTGCAACTCAATCCCACCCCTACTCTGTGCAACTCTCCAACCCAAGAGTGAAACGTTACTCTCAAACTTTCTTCTACTCAACAGCTGAGCTCTGGAACTCTCTCCCAGAATCAGTCTTTCCCTCTTCCTATGACTTAAATTGCTTCAAACTCCGTGTGTCCAGGCATTTTGGCTCGAACGTCCCTTGATTTTGGCCCTGTCACTCTTTCAACTATGGGGGAGGCACTCGCTATAGGCAGTTATGCCTTTTGCCTCCCTCAATCACATAGAAAAAAAAAAAAAAAAAAAAAAAAGATAGCTAAATGATGTGAAGTGACGGGGTTATATAGGACGGAGCCAAACCTCACCTGTAAGACTGCTAGTATGCAGGTGAGCAGAAAGGAAAGGCGGGACCACAAGAACCAGAAGAAAACATCTCTACCGAAGTATCCCATAAACTCAGGAATTTCCCATATTCTACGAACCACAGCTCGAGGTCATCTAGGTCAGTCACCCCCGCAAATGGGAAATACCGTGACCCAATCACAGTCCAGCTCTCAAACGATGGTCACCATTCACCAGCCACCATTTGTTCAGCCACCAGATTTGCATTATAATGAAGATATGTTTATGCAAATGCCACATCAAGGACCTGAGTGCTACCGGAACAAGTGGACATAAGAGATTCTACTTGTTGTGATGGTCCTGGAGAACTATCAAATCTAACGAGAGGATAAAGAAGAAACGAGTTATTCAGAATATCACCAATGAACCTCAGTTATGACATAATCACTAGAATTACGATTACGTCTGTATTAAGCTAAATAACTCTCACTTAAACATTAAATAAAATACCTATTATCTATATGTATCCAATCATAACCATTATGTAGGTGTTAGTTAAGTATTAACCTCCTCAACTCTATCACAACGATTTACTATACCCCTGTAACATTGAATTCCTGTAAGTTAGAGACGAGAATTAATTCAAACATAGTCTCAACGAAACTGTAGGAAATGAAGCAAACATTCACTGGGGTAAGGTCCTTAAGGCTGAAAATTCCGGGGCATCTAACAGCAGTGAAAAATTGTCTCGCCCTCCCCCCTACCCTCGAACATACGACGAGCCTGTTGTGTGTCTTCTGAAGTCTGGATCCTGAAGTCCTGATTGTGAGAAGCAGCCCTCCTGAAGTTCTGACCAGTGAATCTACGTTCTACGTCGGCCAGACTTACTCTCCTACACTACCCTCCTACATTCCCTTAAGTGTCTCTGAGTAACTTCCGTTGTGATTATTGTTGAAAGGCAAGGTAAAATATGTGAATATTATAGTGCTGAATTCTATATAGATCTGTGCCAAGATCCTTAATTAGTGCATATGTATTAATCCTTCAGAAACTATGTAGATCTGTGTTTTAGATCTAGTGTTAATCTTTGACCTAACTCTCTTAAAACCGTTTAAGCATACGTTACATACTTGTGTTAATTAAGTCACTTAGCCAAATACTCACAGATTTTCCTTGTATATGTCCATTCTATTATGTATGTTGCAAGTTGAAGTTGAAGTGTATTCCGTGTATTTATTCCCTTCTTAATTAATACTATTTGCCTAAAACCTACGCCCAATTTTATTTTCTGTTTATCTCGGTGCCCCCTCTTCAAGAAGTTAATTGTTGATTAATTCATCTCCATTCTTCGAGAAACCTTTATTTACGCTTACAAATTGTTGAGTGTTAATTTGCTTATTTGATGAACAGTATATCCGTTCATTCGATTATTGTGTGACGCCTCCCGGCGTTAGCAGAATGGTTGTGTGGGGCATTGCAGCTCGCTAGCGCTCGCCAGGATGGGGGGATGGGCTACAGTTGTCCTAGAATGATCTGCTTTATTTAATTAGTGTCGTGTTGCCACAGACAGTCTAGATATGGTCTTTGTTTTGGTCTGTGACCGCGCCTTATATTTTATATTCGCTATAATATAAATGTTGCTTGTGTGGGAGGCGAGCGAGAGAGGGTGAGGGAGTACATCTGGCAGCGGGGTGAGCTATGACGCGGCTCGCTTGGGCGCTGACGGCGTTGGCGGCCGGGTGGTCAACTAGTCCCTTCCCATCGCTGCCTCGTGTTCTTTACCAGCTCAGAGCTTGCCCGACACGCGTATCGCCTACATCCTTTGCAATTCTGTCCCCCATACTCGCCACTTTGCATACTATTTCTCTCTCTCGACTTCTCCTTTCTCATTCTCTAATCTTTATTAAACTCAACATCCCTTCTGGTTTCAGCATAGACGTTCACCGTCGACCAGTCGTATTGTACACGAAGCTCTCAGATATTTCCATGTATTAGGTTAAGGAGGTATTATGCTTTATTGAGGTTTGGAGAGACAGACTTTTCCGTATGTGTCCTCTCTCGGGAAGGTTGTAGACCGGTATATGTCTCCCTGGCAAGGTGTTGAGTGATTCTGCTTGGTTATCTAAAGCTAGACTGGGGGTAAGGTTACTGTGTCGTTGTCTCCGATGTGTGCAGTGTTAGCTAAGCCCTGCACGACATCGACAGGTACTGTGGGAGCCTAAGTTGCCTTCGGGAGGGTTTACTTTGCGAGCACAGCGCTGTGGTGTGAGAGGGCCATAGCCTATCCCTCACAACATAGTGCTGCCTCTTTGTGTTGACTTCTGAGGGATCGCCAGGATAGAACTAGGTACTAGAGACCTAGATTTATCAAGAGAGCATCCCCGTCATATAACGTAATCTTCATTATACCACCTTCGGACAACGTTAGGCTACGAGCCGCATGCTCGCCCATTGTTGCCCTGCCTTGATACCCCAGCTAGACTTTATTAACTGAGCAGACACTGGTTAGAGATAAGCCCCCATTATTATATGTATGCAACATTATTATTCACTGCACTTTTGAGCCGAGGTTGTTGTTGAGTTGCACAACCCTAGTAGGCTGTGGCGTTGTGTCACGAAGCATTTCTTTAGTTGTCGAGCATTACTACCTTTGCGCAGTCTTTATTATTCGCCTGCCTATTATTACTATGTCCTAGCA
The DNA here is from genome assembly GCA_032716605.1 of Paralithodes platypus. Taxonomy (NCBI): domain Eukaryota; kingdom Metazoa; phylum Arthropoda; class Malacostraca; order Decapoda; family Lithodidae; genus Paralithodes; species Paralithodes platypus. Next base: position 3,112,121 of record CM064582.1, read on the forward strand.
TTTATTGTGACCCGTATTCTGCATTATAATTGTTCAAGATTCTTTACGAACATCTTCCCAGCATCAGACTTATTTCAGAAGTTTCCAATTGATGTTGCAGAACTAGCATTGCACTTTCTTTAATACAGGAGTGCCAGTTATTTGAGTATCTACCGTAACGTTAATCAATCACGTTAACTATCTTTTCTTTGTGTAACATAATCGAGTAATCTTTTACTGTTTGAGAATAGGCTGTTTCATTGAGCGTCAGCCTAGTGTGTGTGCACCAGTTACCGAGTCATAGGATACCTCGTTGTCCAGGCACGACTCAGGGCGGTAATGGTGTTTTGTTTTCCAGTGTTTAAGGCAGGGGTTGGATCTAGTGTTACCGTTGTTGCGTTTTGCCATTATCTAGTCCCAATGTTGAAGAGCCCTGTGTCTTTGAGAACCTGGATCGTAACAATTGATGTAGATAATTTTGATTCTTCTCGTCTAGGAATTCTAGCCTTGCATAGATCTATTATCTAAACATTCATCATCTTGAATTCACCGCTGATTGTGTGAATTCTTTATAGGAATCTGCTAACTCGTTCAGACCTCCTTTCATGCCTTTTTAGGTATTTTAAATTAGTACAACTTCGTTGTGTACGCCATTTACCTATTGTTAGTATAATGCTAATTATTCGTACACGCTAATTTTATCTACGTGTTACTTAATACTAGTTAACTTCTTTCGTTTGTTTAACCATATATAACTTGTTTTCTCAAGGGATATTAAAACCTTGTATTATTCACCAGTAGAGTTAAAATACTAAATCTGAATTCCTCGACCCGATATATAATTATCGCATATAATCATTGACGAGATATATGTTTATATGATAATTTGTTCAATCTAATTTAAACATATATTTAATTGTCGAATTAATTCCGTATACCTCCCCTTTTAATCTCATTTGTCTATTCCAAATACTAAGAATATAGTCGCACTAATAGTAAATATTATTTCCAACATCGCAGTACCTAGAATGACCTGATCAAGCTACCCAGTCAGTTTATCTTAATCCTTGCGATTTACACGACGCACGCGCCACTCACCACCCGTGAGCGATTGTTGAACTTGTACTCTCGTGCGCTCATCCCTCACGTAAACTGATAAATTCTGAAATGGTTATAGGTTCCACTTTAACTTAAAAGTCAATCTATGAATAAAATACGTTAGACACTCAACTCACATAGATATAATTATCAAGGGTTGATTCTATAGGTAACGTGTTATATTATCTTGCATATTTCCTATATATATCTCTCTTACAACTTTAGATTCATGTTCTATGGTATTAATTAATTACTGATGCTACTGATCATATGTCCCATACCGTTTACTTACTATTCCTAATAATAGCCAAGTCAACGTAAGCCGGGATCTCATTAATACATACCTATGTTATAAATAAACTGAATGTGTATAATTTACATGTGTGTTGTTATTGTGTTCTGTAGCACCTAATTGAGTACCTATATTGTGATTAAGAACGTGTTCGATGTGTTCCTGTTGAGGATGTTTACAGTCTATAAGTCCAGAATTGGATTTTAGTGAAGACTGAGTAACGGGATAGAAATATTATATCCCGGCATAAAATGATGTAATAGTGGAAAAACCTATGTAGTGATGATTGTGGCAATGGTTATGATTTTGATAATGGTAGTGGTGTCAGTCATTTTGGATGATAGAGGTAACGATAAATGTGAGAGTAATTACGATAGGACTAAAATTACAGAGTTAGTTATGAAGTTAGTGAAAATTTAAAATATACTTTATTATTATTACTTATTATTATTATTATTGTAGTATTTATTTATAAATCTGTTATGCTACTACTACTACGGGGGATAATTCGACAGTCATTTAGAAGTTTGTATATTTTATTTAACAGACTTCCTAACTACTTTAATAATAGGTTCTTGGCTCGGGCCGAGATGAGTTCAAGACGCAGATTGAATATTACGTTGATTCATGCTAGGTTGCACTTTGGACCCTTCCGAATTTACCCTCAAGTAACCCTATTACAAACAGGCTATGTTACCTTGCACCTTCATCAATAATCGTTCTAACAAAAGATGAACCGTGCCTCAAACGCATACACGGAATAGCGCTTTTAGACTTAATAATAACGCAACTCAGATTGGACTAGTGTCCTTCATAGTTTCCTTTTTACACAACTTAATGAATGATTCATATGGACTAGTGTCCTTCCCTAGCTAATCTATTAGGCAACTAAACAACTGTTTCCATCTTTAACTTACTGGTTGCCTCATTTATTAACAAAAGTATTCTTTCCCTCCCCTCTTTACTTTTACTCTTTTAATCTTTAATCTCTCCTATCAGATCTATACTATACAATCCATGTGCCTAAAGGCATCTTGTTTGTAACAACTGGATTTAAACATTTGTTGATGTATATTTGTGGAAGCAATTCGAGGTAATTGAATTCAAAGAGTAGTAGCGGGATAAATAATTCTGATAAGCAAAGTTCTGCATTGTGGAGGAGAAGTGTAAATTCATGCGTGCTCTCAATTCTACGGGGAAAGATGTGAGAACACATCATTCATTTCCTGTGATGGAATAATGCAAGGGATGCAAACGTTTCTTCGTAAATGTAGGAAGGTCCTGTGTGATTGCAGTGTTATTGATTAATCTAATAGCTTTATTTTGAATTTTGTCCAACTGCCTCAAAACCACTCCACTTCCACCCACAGAGGTGAACAGTTATCTGGAGCGCACATGACTTTTATATATACGGCCAACTGCTCGTCAGTGAAGATTCTCGAACTCTGTAGGCAGGAGTCCCAGTTTTTTAGAGGCCTTTCTTAGCAATGCTTCTAACATAATGTTCCAGCTCAAGTTAGTATTTAATGTTACACCGAGAATGTCAATACTAGGTGGGAATATTTACATCATTAAAAATATATGGGAGTCAGTGAGATTCTGTCGGTTAGAAATTGAATGTAGCTTGTTTTCTGTGCATTAAAGGAAACTAGATTCTCTTGTCCCCATTCATTAATCTAGAAAGGTCCTGGTTCATAAGAATTGGCAGTGTTTATTTTTGAATTTATAAGATCGGTTTTGGGTGAAAGAATTGGTATATGTGAAGGAACTGAGGAGTGTGAGTTATGTGTGTAGGAAGGAATGGGATTATGAGTGGTAGATATAAGATCATTGATATGAATGAGGAACAGAGTTGGGGGCCAAAACTGATCCTGGGTGAACGACCAGCATTTATTGAGTGAAATTGATAATAAAGGCCATCTACCATTACACGTATTTTTCTGTTATGAGATAAGGAAATTAGTGGAACTAATGATGCAAGGCCTGTAGTGTGACATCTTCGAACAATAAGGATTGATGCCAGACTCTATCAATGCCTTTGATATATCCAGTGCTATTGTATGTTTTTCACCTTTGTAGCTTGGTTGATTGATGCGTAGAAGGCAAAGAATCTGCAGTTGATCGACATCGTCTAAAACCATATTGCCTATCACTGATTAATTTATTAGTCTCCAGAGCCATTATTTAATAGTCAAAAACTTTGCCCCGAGTGGAAGTTATCTATTGGTCTGTAGTTGGCTGATGGATCTGAAGAGGCACGCTTTTTTAGGAACTTGGATGGATGTCACCTCCTGCTTCTCTTCCAAATAGTCCCAGGAAGCTGAGGTATGAGTAACAGACGGAAAAAATTTTGCCATACAGGGCTGGCACCAAGGTATTCTTAAGTACTATTGGAGGAATTTCATTCTGGAAGGAGCCTTATCTACGGGCAGAGATTCTGCAAAATAGTTTTGACATGTCTTTGTGGATCTAAGTGAGGGAATTTCAGGTGAATTAAAATTAAGCTTACAGCGACATCTTGATTTATTTCATCTAAGGCTGATTGAGTTGGTGGGCGAAATATCGTGGCACGTTGCAGCCTCGTGGGTCACTGTCAAAATCAGTCGGAGATTTGTAAGTTGGAATGGATGAAGCAGTACGTGAAGTTGGCGGAGGGTTTAAGAGTAGACCAAAATTTTATTATTATCATTTGGATTATTATATTAGACGTTTATTTTATTATTATGGAGAAAGTTGATTTAGTTATGGTTTAATACAGTTTTGGCATATTTCTGATGTTTCTAAAGTAATTAAAGGCTTCATGCTCTTGATACTTTGTGTATGCATTGTAGGCTATTGCTTTTTGTTCAGTTCTCCTAGCAATAATTATGGTCAAACCATTTAGGTGAATTAGATAACTGTCTTTTGATGAGGAATAAGTTTCCATCAATTTTTACAAAATCTTGTATGTGGCTCAAGGTGGAGTGTGCATCTTAGAAAAGAAAGAGGTAGGGAATATCAATATATATATATACCTTGAAGACCCTCCCAGTCTGCCCTATATCGTATGGTTATAGTCACCAACAGGTTCATAGTGGGAAGGTGTGGTAGGTGATAGACAGTCCTGTATTAACAGTGCTCAGAAGTCCAAGTGGGGACCTCAACTGTAACATCATAATTTTCTGAATTGGTTGTTAAAAATAAGTCCAGTAGGTGGGAATTATGATTAGGATTATCTGGTACACGGGTGGGTTGGTTGACTAGTTAATTACTCTTTAGGCATGGCGTCGTTGCTAACAAAGATAACTAATTAATAACACATCATCATCTTTATGGATTCAGGTGAGTCTAAATTCTTTTTCCTGGAAGGACACATCAATTTTTATGGAAACCACCAGGTTAGTTAACAACATCTCTCTTTCTTCCATTATCGTATGCGGGCCCAATATGGGTCCTTAAACAAATATATTCATAGCCTATTCTGGATCAGGGTGTTTATGTCGGGAACTGTGCTTTACCACCGCTCATAGCTGGCCTAGCTCTTCTGGAAGTGACTCGGCTTCCGTCCACCTTCTGTCGTCCCTCTGAAGCGTCTTGACTGTAATGTGTGCCAGACTAGTCGACGTGACGACCAACAGGATACTGATGGTGCCACATCCTCCGAGTGGGCGAAAGTATAAGATATCAGGGTGGTCTGTGTTGTGACTTTAGGTGAGGGCAGGTTACTGGAAAGGTTGGTTCCTAGGTTCATCCAATAATATGCCCCGAGAGAGAGAGAAGGTTGCAGTGTGATAGACGGTGGAGTGAGGGTGAGTGACCCCTGGTTAAAATGCCCGCCTTTATAGTCAGGCCTCCCGCTCTACCCTCATGTATTGGCTAACTGGCACGCGCCAAGACACGCTCGCTCTGGATTCTTGCTTGCTTCACCTCCTCTTTCTCTTCTTCAAAATAAGTCTCAGGAAGCTGATTATAACCCTCTTTTGGCAGCTTACAGGAGATAGCAGGGCTGGCCTGTCGAGGTATTACTTAGGGGATATCAAAAGCTCTTCGGGCAAACCAAATCATCTCTATATTAAGGTGAGTCATGTATAGTCCGCTTCGCGCTGAAACCATAATGGATGGCCGCTGGTGGGGCGTGCGTGCACGTTGTACAGGTGAGCTTCAGGAAATCAGCTGCTGTGCTGTACAGTGATGCAGTAAAAGGGAGCGCCGTGATTGGCGGAGGGTTTATCTACTTTAATTATTATTATTATTATTATTACTATTATTATTATTATTATTTTTATTATTATTATTATTAATTGTTTGTTATGGTTTTCATTTGTAATATAATATAATTATTTAATATACTAACTTATCTCTTATAACATTTCTTGACGAGAGTAATGTATCGTATACGGTAGTCAATAACTAAGCCAGGGAATACTAAAGAGGTCTAAGGGAGATCAAAAATGTACTGGTGATGCAGATAACCAAGCATGCTGATATATATATATATAAACATAGCTATATCTATATATGTACAGGTGATGCAGGATATTACCCACTATGCTGCTGCTGTTCAAGAGTGGGGCTATAGTCTATTTATTATAAATAGGCCAACACTCTTAACTACTGATGGCTGTACAGGTGATGCAGGAAACCAATTATGCATGCTGTTATTATATTTGTATACAAGATAAAAGGAGGAAACCAAGCATGCTTGGTATCTAGTCCTCATTGTCGTAGCTTGTGCTTATTTACATGATGTTAAACGTAGCAATAATTAACAAGCTGCTGATTACTATGACATAAACCAAGCATGCTGATGTGCTGTACAGTTTGAATACCACATAAATCGATGCTGATGTGCTGTACATTTGGTGATGCAAGGAAAGGGTGTGGACATGCATAGCCTATTTACTATAGCCCTTTTTGAGTTACAGAGGTTAGGAGCTACAATGTCTGGCCTACCTGTAATGAATGAATGACTGGGTGCCCTGATACAGGTGATGCAGGAAACCAAGCAGTGAATAGTTGCTGTACAGAGTGCTAGAACCATCGTCAAGCAAACTCTTGTTCTGCCATACCACAGGTGATGCAGGGAACTATAACCCTAGACCTCATGGTTTGCAGGTGCATCCTTGTATGATTGGTCTCATTTACATCCAATAATATGCTGAGAGAGAGAGAGAGAGAGAGAGAGACGGATGAGTGTAAGGGTGATCATGTTAAAATGTCAACACTTAAGGTTAGGCCTATATGTATTTCACCAACATCTCTCTCTCTCTCTCTCTCTTTCTCTCTTTCTACGCCAGGTGTCTTTATGAGAGAGAGATAGCAACAGTTGGTTCCTCTTCCTGTCTGAATCAGCGGACACCTTAACTGACACAACCAAACCAAATCATCTCTATATTAAGTGATCATGTATAGTGTTAGGCTGAAACCAAGCATGCTGATGTGCTGTACAGGTGATGCAGGAAACCAAGCATGCTGATGTGCTGTACAGGTGATGCAGGAAACCAAGCATGCTGATGTGCTGTACAGGTGATGCAGGAAACCAAGCATGCTGATGTGCTGTACAGGTGATGCAGGAAACCAAGCATGCTGATGTGCTGTACAGTACATGTGATGCAGGAAACCAAGCATGCTGATGTGCTGTACAGGTGATGCAGGAAACCAAGCGTGCTGATGTGCTGTACAGGTGATGCAGGAAACCAAGCATGCTGATGTGCTGTACAGGTGATGCAGGAAACCAAGCATGCTGATGTGCTGTACAGGTGATGCAGGAAACCAAGCATGCTGATGTGCTGTACAGGTGATGCAGGAAACCAAGCATGGCTGATGTGCTGTACAGGTGATGCAGGAACCAAGCATGCTGATGTGCTGTACAGGTTGTGATGCAGGAAACCAAGCATGCTGGATGTGCTGTACAGGTGATGCAGGAAACCAATCATGCTGATGTGTGCTGTACAGGTGATGCAGGAAACCAAGCATGCTGATGTGCTGTACAGGTGATGCAGGAAACCAAGCATGCTGATGTGCTGTACAGGTGATGCAGGAAACCAAGCATGCTGATGTGCTGTACAGGTGATGCAGGAAACCAAGCATGCTGATGTGCTGTACAGGTGATGCAGGAAACCAAGCATGCTGATGTGCTGTACAGTACATGTGATGCAGGAAACCAAGCATGCTGATGTGCTGTACAGGTGATGCAGGAAACCAAGCATGCTGATGTGCTGTACAGGTGATGCAGGAAACCAAGCATGCTGTTGTGCTGTACAGGTGCAGGAAAACCAAGCATGCTGATGTGCTGTACAGGTGATGCAGGAAACCAAGCATGCTGATGTGCTGTACAGGTGATGCAGGGAACCAAGCATGCTGATGTGCTGTACAGGTGATGCAGGAAACCAAGCATGCTGATGTGCTGTACAGGTGATGCAGGAAACCAAGCATGCTGATGTGCTGTACAGGTGATGCAGGAAACCAGCATGCTGATGTGCTGTACAGGTGATGCAGGAAACCAAGCATGCTGATGTGCTGTACAGGTGATGCAGGAAACCAAGCATGCTGATGTGCTGTACAGGTTGATGCAGGAAACCAAGCATGCTGATGTGCTGTACAGGTGATGCAGGAAACCAAGCAGCTGATGTGCTGTACAGGTGATGCAGGAAACCAAGCATGCTGATGTGCTGTACAGGTGATGCAGGAAACCAAGCATGCTGATGTGCTGTACAGGTGATGCAGGAAACCAAGCATGCTGATGTGCTGTACAGGTGATGCAGGGAACCAAGCATGCTGATGTGCTGTACAGGTGATGCAGGAAACCAAGCATGCTGATGTGCTGTACAGGTGATGCAGGAAACCAAGCATGCTGATGTGCTGTACAGGTGATGCAGGAAGCCAAGCATGCTGATGTGCTGTACAGGTGATGCAGGAAACCAAGCATGCTGATGTGCTGTACAGGTGATGCAGGAAACCAAGCATGCTGATGTGCTGTACAGGTGATGCGGAAACAAGCATGCTGATGTGCTGTACAGGTGATGCAGGAAACCAAGCATGCTGATGTGCTGTACAGGTGATGCAGGAAACCAAGCATGCTGATGTGCTGTACAGGTGATGCAGGAAACCAAGCATGCTGATGTGTTGTACAGTACATGTGATGCAGGAAACCAAGCATGCTGATGTGCTGTACAGGTGATGCAGGGAACCAAGCATGCTGATGTGTGCTGTACAGTGATATGCAGGAACCAAGCATCTGATGTGCTGTACAGGTGATGCAGGAAACCAAGCATGCTGATGTGCTGTAGCAGGTGATGCAGGAAACCCAGCACTGCTGATGTGCTGTACAAGTGATATGCAGGAAACCAAGCATGCTGGATGTGCTGTAACAGGTGATGCAGGAAGAGTTCCAAAGCTGCTGAGTGCTGTACAGGTGATGCAGATTTGGAAACCAAGCATGCTGATTGCTGTACAGGTGATGCAGGGAACCAAGCATGGCTGATGTGCTGTACAGGTTGATGCAGGAAACCAAGCATTGATTATCTGTACAGGTGGTGCAGGAAACCAGAGATGCTGATGTGCTTGTACAGGTGTAATATCAGGAATATAGGCAAGCTCTGATCTTGCTGTAACAGGTGATGCATATCCCCCCTACACACACACTCTGATGTCTGTACAGTGATGCACAAACGCAAAGTGCTGATGTCTGTTCAGGTGATTCCGGAACCCAAGCATGCTGATGTGCTGTACAGGTGATGCAGGAAACACCAAGCCTTAGACCCCTTTTCAAGATAAATTTGTACATTTTCGGAAAATGTCAGGGAACCAAGGCATGCTGATGTGCTGTACAGGTGATGCAGGAAAAATCGCTGATGTGCTGTACAGGTCTTAAATGACAGCAAGCATGGGACGATGTTTTAAAATCGCCATGCAGGAAAGTCTTAAGTCATCTCAGAACTGTGGGCTGTAAACATGATGCAGGAAAGTGGTCTCAAGCATGCTGATCTCCCCTTAATATTGATCGGCTGAACCAATTGCTCTCTGCTCTCTCTCTCTCTCTCTCTCTCTCTGAGGAAACCAAGCATCTCTCTCTCTCTCTCTCTTACAGGTGATGCAAGACTCCTAGCATGCTGATGTGCTATAAGAAGTTGGATGCCGGGAACCAAGCATCGCTGAGTGTGCTGTACAGTACATGTGATTCAGGAAACCGAAGCATTCTGATGTCTGTGCAGGTTTTTTAGATGCAGGAAACCAAGCCATGCTGATGTTCGAAGCTGTTATTGCAGGGTGATTTCAGGAAACAAGAAGCCTGAATTAAGTTAAAAGAACGGTGATGCAGGAAACCAAGCATGCTGATGTGCTGTACAGGTGATAAAACCAATAATGTAGGTTTCTGATGGCTTATACAGTAATGTAAGTTTCTGATGGAAAAAGCATGCTGAATGTGGCTGATGGGTGATGCAATAACCAGCATGTAGGTTTCTGATGCAGGTAACCAAGCATGCTGATGGTTTCTGATGGTGATAAAGGATAAATGTAGGTTGACTTCTGATGGGTTTCTTGTAGTTTCTGATGTTATTATATTTTTCTGAGGGTATATTAGTAGGTTCTGAGTTATAAATAATACACAGGTTTCTGCCTGTAACAAGTGTCTCTGAAGGTGGTATAACAGTGTAGAGTTTCCAAATTCAAGGAAAGTTAGAGTCAATGTCTGGACACACGGAGCTTGAAGCAGTTAAGTTTCTGATGGGTTATAAAATAAGTTGAGGTTGCTGAGGGTTCCAAGCTGGTTGAGTCTGATGAATGACTTGGAAATGTAGGTTCCAGAGTTGGACATAGAATAATGGGAGTGTGTTGAAAGGCGGGTGCCCTCCAATGCCGTAGGTTTCTGATGGGTATAAATAATAATGAGAAAGCTCTGATGGGTATAAAATAATAATGTTATTGTAATAGTGGTATAAAATAATAATGTATTGTTTGGGCGTATAGTAGATATCTATATTCTCTTCTCTCCGCTGGTATCTCTCATGTCTCTCTCTGATCTCAAGACCAATCATAATGTACCCCCCCCCCCCCCCCTATCACTCTGTCTGATGGGTATTCGAACACAAACAGTAAGTTTCTGGGTATCATAATCTTAGGGTTCTTTCTGATGGTCTAATATATTCTTTTACTTTTCTGTTATTTATATTCCTCGCTAGAGTACAAGCTTAAAACAACACCCCCTAGACCCCTTTTTCAAGATAATTTATGTACATTTTTCGGTATAAGAAAAATGTAGGTTTCTGATGGGTCCCTTAAAAATAATGTAGCTTCGCTCGCCAGGGTATAAAATAATAATGGGTTTCTAAATGGTCTTAAATTGACAGCAAAATGGGAAGAAAGGTTTTAAAATCGCCAAACTAATTGGACGAAAGTCTTAAAATCTCAGAACTAATGGAGAAGGGGTCTCAGAAAAAGGACCCATCTCCCCTTAATATTGATCGGTTGACTCCTCTCTCTCTCTCTCTCTAGACTCCTAAATGTAGGTTTCTGATGGTATAAAATAATAATGTAAGTTTCTGATGGGTAACATCGTCTAATTATACCCTTTTGTACCGGCAACGCCATTTTATTTTTATTTTAGGTTCTATATAAATAATTTTTCTGATGGTATAAATAGGAAGGATCTGTGGTAGTAAAAAAGGGTTAAGTGAGATAGGTTTCTGAGGGGCAAAATACCTGTTAATAATGCGGTGACCCTTTCTTATGGGTATAACATAATAATGTAGGTTTCTGATGGGTATAAAATAATAATGTAGGTTTCTGATGGGTATAAAATAATAATGTAGGTTTCTGATGGGTATAAAATAGATTGAATTCGGTTTCATATATTAAAAACTACACTACAACCGTATTTTAGCTTGTAATTCTACTAAACGGAAAGAAACACAAGAAATGGATTTCAGATGGGTCGTTTTTCTGGTCCCCCTTCTTCCTCATGTTTAGCCCTATTAGTTTTCAGATGTTATGACGTTCAACCCATTAGTTTGATGATTGTAAGACCTTTCGACCCATTTCTTTGTTAATATGAAGACTTTTCTTGTCATTTAGGTGTCGATTTTTTTCCTGGCTAGCGACACCGAGCCTGTAACTAAAGAGGGATCGGCCTTCGGCCGGGATATTTTCTATCGAAAACTTTTCAAATTTATCTTGAAGGAGGGTTTTGGATTTTTTTTTTTTTTTTAAGCATGATGGAGGTCTAGGGAGGAAACTTTAAACATTATATATATATACAGTAAATAAATGAGTACATAAAGTAAATACGCCCATCCCCCCTTAAACTAAAACACGGAGTACAGAAAGATAAACACAAGGAATGGATGTAAGAGGGAATGAAAGAAAATGTGATAAAGAAGACCTATACAGAGCAGAAATAATGGAGTATGTGTGTGTGTGTGTTTGTGTGTGTGTGTGTGTGTGGGGACCGGGACATGACCAGTGGGGGGGGGGGGGGGTGGAGAGAGAGAGAGAAACATGTATTGAAGAACAGGGGATGGCAATGAGAGTGTTATATAGAGTTACATATATACACAGACTGCACAGACCTTGTGGTCCCTACTATAATTTACTATTTACTCAGGCCCATTCCCCACTTTTCCTATGACAAAAATCTGGGGATGGCCGGCTCAAGACAGAGCCGGAATAAGAACAACACAACAGAAAACAATGAACTCACAAACAAAAATAAATAAATAAAAATTCACAAATGCTTACGTTGTACCAAGGCATGGTTCGTTGATTGTACCATTAGAGAGAGAGAGAGAGAGAGAGAAAATTACATAGATACACTACATACACAGACCCCGAGGTCTTTACTAGGCAGTCCACCGCGTACTAATTGGACCACAGCGTACTAATTGGACAAGGTAGTAGAGGGACCATTGCGTACTAATTGGACCAATGTGTACTAATTGGACCACAGCGTAATAATTGGACCACTGCGTACTATTTGGAGACCAGTGTGCTAATTGGAAAACCGCATACTAATTGGACCACCGCATGCAATTTGGACCACAGCGTACTAATTGGACAACCACGTACTAATTGGACCACTGCATACTAAGTGGACCACAGTGTACTAATTGAACCACAACATACTAATTGGACCATAGTGTACTAATTGGACCACAGCGTAATAATTGGACCACTGCGTACTATTTGGACACCAGTGTGCTAATTGGAAAACCACGTACTAATTGGACCACCGCATACGATTTAGACCGCAGCGTACTAACTGGCCCACCGCGTACTAATTGGCCCACACCTTACTAATTGGACCACCACATACATGCATGCTAATTGGACCACAGCATACTAATTGGACCACCATATACTAATTAAACCATAGCCTACCAATTGGAATACATCATACTAATTGGACCACAGAGTACTAATTGGACCATCACATACTAATTGAGTTTCCCCTACATACCAAGAAAGAAAAAACAAAAGAAAAATAGAAGGGAAAAAAGTGTGTGAAAAAATAAATAGTGTGTGTTTGAAGTTCAGGTCCCCCCCTCCCCCCTCCTCGGGTGGACAAAAACAGTACTTATACCTACCAAGGGGCCAGGGGGGGAGGGTATGGGGGAGTTTTTGTTGGCCTAAAGCTGCCAGAGGGTTGGGGGGGGGGGGGGGAGATAAAGGTATAATGAGGGAGAAAGGGGGAGGAGGTGCGGGAGAGATGGAGGGAAAATAAGAGGCGAGATATATTTGGAATAATTACAAACACGCTAACTTATATATATATATCTATCTACAGGTATCTATATGCTCAGGCCCAATCCCCATTTTGGGAGTAGCCGACTCAAGACAGAGCAAGAACAGGGAAAACACAAAAACAACATAAATCAACAAATACACAGAGATAAACAGCACAAACTCACACACATCCAGGTCACCTAGGAGAAGACCCAGAGACCAGGGTCACCAAGGTCGCTCCAGCACTCCCCCGGCCCCCGACCACCCGGAGAGGTTCCGATCTCGGCAGGCAGACATGCAGCGGAGCCAAAGCCACAAGCCCTCCCACCACACTTCCAGGCGCACCCTTCATATTAATCGTCTCCCCGGTCAGGCCCCTGATGGACTATTATATATATATATATGAGAGAGATATAGATTTACATAGATACACTGACCACACAGACCTTACGATCCCAAGCGAGGTGGTCAGGACTTAATTCTAGTTGAGATAGGTAACCCGATAGTAAAGTACAGTGGAAGGAAAGTATAATAACAGAAAAACAAATACCCCAACATGCTTCACCATCAAGCATATCTTCTCCTATACATACCCCACCTCCAAGCCACAAGGGAATAACACACAGCCCGATAAGGTATGCCAGAGTCGTTACAATCTCCACAACACCATCTACTACACCCAGAAGGGATTTATTTAAACACCTGGACAATACAGAAGTGCCAAGAAGTAATAAAATTCGAAAGGAGAGAAGACCAGGAAAAGGCACCATAACCAAGATAAGTCCAAGCGCCCGTCTACCTCTAAGCCACATCACCGCCATAGTGAAGAAACCCAGAACGAATACAACCAACCCCACAAGAAGTCCTCCTCACACTGGTGCCCTTATTGATCAGAATGACATCAACCAGGACATCTCAGCCAAAGGTATGACCACTGCAGGAAAGTTGGAAATCATCACTCTAGCTTATCTATCACTGGACGATAAGTTTACAATAAGATTGGGCCACCCCTGCTGCTCTTGATAGTATTGATACACTAGGTGCACTGGTACTTAGAAGTCTACTTCAAGAGTGTTTTTGTTGTTGTGGGTATCAACAAGAAAGCTTTATTAGACACTTCACTGGTTGTAACTAATATCCTTCCCTACCCCAACCGAGGCGCTATTGTGGATAAAGAATGCTGCCATGGTAAGCGCTTTATCCGGGATAGACCAAACTAGGGCTCTGTGAGATACCGTCTAACCATAACGGCACTCAGCAGGGAGTCCTTCCGAGATAGAAATATCTCGGAGAAGATCACAATATATCCATCACCCCCAGTTCTGAAAGACTCTTATAAAGGTCAGAACAGTTAAGATACGTTGCGTCAAAAACAACTATCTTACGTTAGTTCGATAACGTGTGCTGATGCACTGGCATATTTGCACACGATATTTAAGACCCAACATCAAGACTCTGGAAGTTCTACATCAAAACTATTATAAAGACCAGAGTAGTCAGTGAGCTCTCTCCTGTGTTAACTAGATTATACTCTATCTATGTACTGGCATATGGTTGGTATTATTCAAGGTCCAACTTCAAGAGTTCGAGCACAACTGTTGTCAACTAGCCATGTCAGGATCACCACTACAGCCCAAATCCTCTACCGAAGACTATATGTATACTCTACAAATATATAGTGCAATTATTATACTGGTATAAATACACAGGAGAAACAACTGAGACAACTGATTTATACTAAGTGTATTTGGGGAATGTATTTATATATGATCAACATTGAAGAGTACTAGTGATGCGTATATATATAAAGAAGTACTCCAGTGAAATCAGACGCTCTGATATTATGCAAATTTAAATATAAAGAAAGTACTAGTGATGCCCCAATAAATTAGGGAAGTACTGATATAAATTCTGATCATACTGATAACAAGTGAATAATTATTATTTTACAAATAACCATCTAGAGAAAGAAACTAGAAAGAAAATCTCATTAGTCGCTACCTTTAATATAACTCTACGCATACTACTCCAACAAGTTCGCATATAATATTTTCCTACATAAAACGTAATCAGCACAAGCGTAATACCTCAATTGAAGGCAGTGCTACTATATATATTTTGATCTAAACACAGGACTAGTGAAATCCTTCGATTAGAAGACCGTCCTTAATAATTACCTATCATATCGAGTGCAAGTGTAAATACCTCGATTGAAGGAGCACAAATATAATTGTAGAGATAACAGTCTTACAAATAAAACTAGTGGAGCCTCACTCGTGCGTCTTATATATATTTTGTTCTTAACCATAATTCTAGTATTACGTATGCAATATTCTTATGCCAAATAAACATGTTATGATTTTACGTATTGTTATAACTATTCTCTATTACTTTCTGTGTATGTGTTTAAGTGAATTCAAATTCTCCAGTCAAGTAGAACCTACCTATTTAAACCAATCAACCCCAGCAAAAACCTGGTATAACAGAAAGGATAGCAAAGAAGAAGAGAGAGAGAGAACGTGTAGAATATGGTCTTAACACTACTTCCATGATGGGCTATTTTTTGGGTGGGGGTGGAGTTCCCTCCTCTCTCTCTCTCTCTATATATATATATATATATATATATATATATATATATATATATATATATAGTTACGTCCCTCACTTGTCAGCCGCCAAGTCATGAAGAACTACTTTATCAAATGGCAATATGACCTTATCCCCCTCAGTCTGATATGACGCGATCGATCGCGTATATAAGTACTTTGGACCAAACACCGATTATGACGTGATCGCGTATATAATCCCGGGCGAAACATGGTGAAACTTATTTAAACCTAGACAAGTTATTATATACGCGATCGCGTCAATTCTTTCGCAAGCGTGTCACTGAGAATCTCAGAATTTACGTGATATAACTTGCAACACTGTAAGGTGTAAGCCAGCCAGGCTGAGAAGACACGTGGGCCAGACATTTAAACATGGCCACCCCCTGGATATATCGTCATAGAGTGGCTTTATGTGATATAAGTGATAATGTATATCATTGAAAATGACTGAAATAAGGTTGGATAGTCTCAATACATATTGGGTTAACATATTACGGTCAACAAACGACGTTTAAGGTAAGTTCCGTTCAAATTTTTCGATGTATGGTATGCGCATATAAAATTATTCATATAAAATAGAGTTTTTGTCGTACAGAGCTGGTTCAAAGATTATGGTATTCTGTATGCATTGCCGATATAGGAAATTAATATATAAAAACTGCATCAATCCTTAAATGATGTTTAAATAGATCGTCAAGTGAACCAAAAATGTTGACCATTCGGTGATTTTGGCGCACGAACAAGAAAATGTCCGGGAAAAATAGAAGTTTTGATCGTACATTGATGATATACTAACCATTGGAAAGCTAATGAAAAATCCTAAATAGCGCGATGTAAAAAATATCCATTGTACCACATTTTATTGGTGAAAATGGGTGGGGGAAAAGATGCGTAACATGGGACGGAAATTTTTGATCGACGTAAGATGCGCATATGAAAATATTCATATAAAATATAGTTTTTGTCGTACAGAGCTGGTTCTTTGAAAATAATAATCTCTATTATTTGCCGATATACGTATTTAAAATCTGGAAACTGTATCGATCCTTAAATTATATTTAAATAGAGCGTTAAGTGAAGCGAAAATTTTGAGCAGTCGGCGAGGTCGGAACTCTGACGAAAAATTATGCGCCACACGGACTAAAATATTCGGGAAAAATATTAGTTTTGATCGTACAGTTCCGAGCATATGAAACAGAGACGCTGTACCAACCCGTCTTCTCAGCCATGGAGAATCGCCGGTGTATCCTTTCTGGCTGAAGAGTTACGATGGGGCAGAAGGGGAGGGATGGAGGCGATCGTGGTGGGGGGTAATAGTTTGACGGGTGGGGGAGAGAAGTGATAGGAAGGGTTAGTTAGTTGAATTAGAAATTCAGAGGGTATCAAACCTATTGGATTTCTTAAGCCAGTACACTGTAAGTCAAATATAGCATCAGGGCGGAGCTCCTTGTCGAGAACCTCAGTTCCTTGATAGGAAGGGAGGCAGAGGAGAGTGGCTGAGCTAGGAGAGGTAGGGTAGCAGGTTCTGTATAAAGTGGAAAGAGGAGGAGGGGGGAGAGGGTTACAGAAGGTCCCACCGGACTGAAGATATGCTTTCACCTACGGTGAAATTCCACATATTATTATATTTTTATTAATTTTTTTTTATAGAATCCTATAGAATAACCTTTCCTCTTGCCGATAAAAAAAATAAAAAAAAATAAAAATATTATGGGTGAAATCCGACTGAGAGTGAATATTTCGGTGCAGCATGGATTTTGACACAAGCAAAAAACTATTGTTATAGATTTATTTCTATAAAATCCACTATTGATTATAGAATATTCTGAACACTGCCATCATGTTCAGCGAAAAAAATAGCTGTGATTTAGTGCGACAAAAAAATAAGTTATTTTGTAAGTTTCGGAAATATCTTGAGGTGAAGTGAAAAAGATCACAATTTTCAGCAGAAATATTTACGAAATTTACGATATTTATGATAACCATTATAGATACACTATTTTTTGTTGATAGAAATATTGTAGTACTGACTTCCCTATATCTCGTGAAGTGTATTTAAATGCAGTTGGGGTGATATTTGTGGGTGAAAAATGAGCGATAAGTTTATTATGTTGGCCGCGGCTGGCCGATTTTTGGGCGGGAATATTCGAATTCAGTGATGTCAGTCCACAGATCAATAAGTAATAATCATCTGTCTGAAGGGGTTAATGAAGCTATGAGGATAGTCTAGGGAAATCCCGATATTACAACCTTATACCACCACCACACTCCGGGTCAAGAGATTCCGTTGCCGTTGCTAGATGAGAACTCACTTCCAAATGTTAAAAGCTGCACAAGTAACCTCTGATGAAATACAAATGATTCTCTGATCAAGCGAAGTGATTCGAAGCAGATTGGTGGTGAAGCAAAAATTACTGTGAGCTGTTAATTGGTTCGAATGATACGGCAGACTCTTGTATAAAGGTGAAACTCCCATAAACTCCCAAATGAATATAGTCCTTATAACATAATGGTCTTTTTAATCTTAAGAACACTTACCGGTACTTCTGTCAGGTAAATTAATGTACAGGCCGTATCAATAGTTTATATACATTTACGTAGATGAATGTCTAGACTTTATACCGTACATATCAATAGTTTAACTTTATTTTAGGTTGAGAAATGTCTATAAAGGGTAGGGATATTATATTATAATTATATATATATATATATATATATATATATATATATATATATATATATATATATATAATATATACAGTATATATATATATATATATATATACACTGTATATATACCGGTATATATATATATTTTTTGTTTTCTTCTATATGAATGAGGGAGACAAAAGGCATAACTGCCTGCAGCGAGTGCCTCCCCCAGATTTCAAAGTGTGACAGGGCCGAAATCAAAGGATGTTCGAGCTAAAATGCCTGGACACACGGAGTTTGAAGCAATTTAAGTCATAGGAAGAGGGAAAGACTGATTCTGGGAGAGAGATCCAGAGCTCAGCAGTTGAACTGAAGAATGTCTGAGAATAGTGTTTCACCCTTGGGTTGGAAAGTTGCACAGAGTAGGGGTGGGATTGTGTTGCAAGGCGGGTACTACGTACCCTACTTAGAGGAGGTGGTATACACTGGGAAAGCTCCGAGGAACATTGATTATTGTAGTAGCGATAGAATAGCGAGAGAGATGCAACATTGCGGCGAAGAGAGAGAGATTGCAGAGAGTTGGTGAGTGGAAGGGAGTTAATGATACGAAAGGCTTTCCTTTCTACTTTATCTAGGAGTGCGGTGTGAGAGGATCCTCCCCACACATGTGAACAATACTCAATACAAGGACGCACTGTGCCCCTGTACAGAGCAAGAAGCTGCGCAGGGGTAAAGAACCCCTTGAGGCGGTTGAGCACACCCACCTTCTGGGAGGCTGCCTTAGCGAGACTGGCAATATGGTCTTTCCAAGTGAGAGCAGAAGAAAAAGAGACACCGAGAACATTGAGAGAAGATGAAGGGTTGATTTTTGTATTGTTGAAGAATAAGGGATAGTCCTCTGGAGGTTCCTGACGGGTAGTAAGATGGATAAATTGAGTTTTGGAAGCATTAAATGCAACAAGGTTTTCTCTACCCCAATTGGAAATAGTATCTAGATCAGAAGATAAGCATTTTATGGCTTCATTACGTTTACTTTTGAGGGACTGCTGGCTGGGGCGTTCTGGAAAACTAATTGAGTGGTGTAAGGTATAATTTTATATATATATATATATATATATATATATATATATACGTGTGTGTGTAATGTTTTAAAGGCGAATTAACTATTATTATTTTTAGGTAGCAATTAAAGCCTACAACTTTGACTTCATACACAATTATTTAAGGAAAATAGTATAAAGTTGGCACCCACGCCATTGGATATATGTAAATCCCTCTTTTTTTTTTTATATCGTAGGTTGTCAAAACACCATACATTTTCCGTGGAATTCTCTCTAATTTTCCAGTACCGGTAACTGAATTAAACAGTGTCATACATATAGGTTATTGATAGTAAATTTATACGGTAATATATCTAAATAATACATATATTATATATATAAATAATACATAAATAACATATATTAATTAATGATATAATAAATAATACCGGTATCAAATGTTATATCAAGGTTGATGGAAGTCTAGCGAGGAAACTAAAATATATATAAATAATACATAAATAATACATATATTAATTAATATATATAAATAATACATAAATAATACATATATTAAATTATATATATATATAATACATAAATACATAAATAATATATTAATACATAATAATACATAATAATTCATAAATAATACATAAATAATACATATATTAATTAATATATATAAATAATACATAAATAATACATATATTAATTAATATATATAAATAATACATAAATAATACATAATATTAATTAATCGCGAATTGGTTGCTACATCACGACATTAACTCTTTCAGTACCGGTGTCGTTCTTTAAATTTAATTCTAGTTACTATTAGACGATTTTAAAAAGTAAAGAAAGGGCCTATAGTAATTTACAGGCTTTGAACTATCACTTCACCGTGTATACGACCACAGATCCTTCGGAAGCTTCCCAAAATCGTCTAATTATAGCAAGACTAAAATTATAATGCGTCGCCGTTACGGAAGGGGTTAATTACCAACTCACACCTGGAACCAATACTTAATTACAGTTGATTACAGACTTTGATTAGTGTCGATATAACTAATGAACGATTGATTCAAGGATATTTTTATTATCTAATTTGTTCACACACACATACACACACACACACACACATATATTTTATATATATATATAAACAAACCAAATTTATTTTCAGTTTCCTCACTAGACTTCCATCAAACTTTTTAAAAAGTACTCCCCAAGACCCCTTCGAAATAAATGAAGCTTAATAAATTATCGACAAGATCCCCCGTCGAGAAGATGTTGTACATTGATAGGTAGAAATAGCCCGGTTCATTCAAAATTGGAGGCTGCGTATCGCTCTCCAGGAATAAATCGCACCTAAATGGCACGAAAGGTCTTGATATTGATAAAGAAAAAATACGGTAGTCTTCAATATAAAAATGCATACCGTAATTATTACTTATTCATCTTAGCAATATAGGCCAATATATACTGTATATATATATATATATATATATATATATATATATATATATATATATATATATATATATCCCATCCATCCATCCATCCATTGCCGGACGCCTTACTCCCCTTACGAGGATGGCCATACACAGAACGCCCCCAAGCGGACCTACTCCCTGTGAGAGGGACAACCCGAGCCAGTTTAGTGAAGGACTCACAGGATTGACCACTCAATTCAGGATCCGTCCGATTCCGAGGCCCTCTGTGTATCTTGTTAGCACTATTTTTCTACAGTGTTGTTCGGCTAATCCATCCACTAACCTGCCTTACCCTTAAGTAAGCAGTACGGATTTGTATCAGGTTTATTCCCCTAGACAGGTTGCCAACCAAGGCTGACGAGTCCCATCCACCCGGATTTGTATAAGGTTGTCTCCCCTAGATGAGTTGCCGACCAAGGCTGACGAGTCCCATATATATATACAGTATATACCGGTATACGGTATATATATATATACATATATATATATATATATATATATATATATATATATATGTTTCTAATCTCTCAGTGGGGATCGAACCGTCGACCATCAGGACGATAGCCGACGCTTTAATCAACTACACCACGGCAGTCTAAAAGACACTCAACCTTCTATCCTATTTATGTTAGGGAGAAGGGAAACCCACTAGGCGAATATATTTTAATTCAAACCTGAACCCTTCTTGAAGACAAATTTGTACATTTTTCGATAGAAAAATTTCCCGGGGAAAAATCGACACCTACACCTACACCTACACCGACACGAAATATCTAAATATTGGCAAATAAATATGGGCGAAAGGTCTTAAAATCGACAAACTAATGGGGCGAATGTCGTATAATCTGAACTCTAAACATGAGAAAGAAGGGGGACCAGAAAGACTACCCATCTCCCCTTAAGTCACTTCCATCGATATTTGTTCTGTTTTCTGGCTATCATTAGACTATTTTACTCAGATTAGGAAGGATCTATGGAAGTCAGAGGGATAATTGAGATATTCGTTACCCCTATAATTCCCATAGATCCTTCTTAAACTTTATACATCGTGTAATATTAACCCCTTCCGTACCGGTGCCTTCCTTTAAAATGTCTTCTAGTTACTGTATATATTTAGACGTTTTTGTGCAGTTTAAGGATTTGAATTAGTAAAACGGGTTAAGCGAGAAAATTGGAAACCTGTTAATTGCTGGAGGTCATTTTTAATATTAATAAAATCGTCTAATAGTAGCTAGAATAAAGTTAAAAGGACGGCACCGGTACTGAAAGGGTTTATCAGTGAGGTATATAGTATTTAATGGGTTTATCAGTGAGGTATGTTGTATTTAATGGGTTTATCAGTGAGGTATGTTGTATTTAATGGGTTTATCAGTGAGGTATATAGTATTTAATGGGTTTATCAGTGAGGTATATTGTATTTAATGGGTTTATCAGTGAGGTATATTGTATTTAATGGGTTTATCAGTGAGGTATGTTGTATTTAATGGGTTTATCAGTGAGGTATATTGTATTTAATGGGTTTATCAGTGAGGTATGTTGTATTTAATGGGTTTATCAGTGAGGTATATTGTATTTAATGGGTTTATCAGTGAGGTATGTTGTATTTAATGGGTTTATCAGTGAGGTATATTGTATTTAATGGGTTTATCAGTGAGGTATGTTGTATTTAATGGGTTTATCAGTGAGGTATATTGTATTTAATGGGTTTATCAGTGAGGTATATTGTATTTAATGGGTTTATCAGTGAGGTATATTGTATTTAATGGGTTTATCAGTGAGGTATGTTGTATTTAATGGGTTTATCAGTGAGGTATATTGTATTTAATGGGTTTATCAGTGAGGTATGTTGTATTTAATTGGTTTACCAGTGAGGTATATTGTATTTAATGGTTTTATTAGTGAGGTATATTGTATTTATTGGGTTTATCAGTGAGGTATATTGTATTTAATGGGTTTATCAGTGAGGTATATTGTATTTAATGGGTTTATCAGTGAGGTATATTTTATTTAATCCCGCGCTCACTAAATACAGAAAATTACATGACATCAAAGGGCTCAGTTCGACTCATATATATATATATATATATATATATATATATATATATATATATATATATATACTGTATGTATATAAACGTTAGAAGCAGATTATATTCTACGCTTAATTAAACCTGTACGTTAAGGGGATAGGGTACCGGTATATACTGTATACAAAAGCCTTCATAATATATATAGGCTATCGGGTGACAGCCACAGTATAATTGATAATTATTTGAAAAAGGCTCGCTGCCTTATTATAAAACAAAAAATATTGGGGACAATGCAGTGATATGGAATCCTTATAATCGTGTATAATCCACTGTGGGAGAATATTTTTGATCACTTTTATAAAACCCGATATACAGTATATCCCAGAGCTCCCTAGGACGTCCTCACTATTTCACTAATATCGTTCCCCCCTCCCTGCCATGTTAATCCCCAGAGAGGTATATCCTCTTCACATCTTTATCTCTCTGAAATGCTGTTGGACACTAGAAACCGTATTTTGGAGGGCAAGTAACCTTGAGGGGTCACAAGACCTGTTGATGCTTGTACTCCTTTATACATTTTACAAACGTCTTCATTATTGATTATAATCAATATTTATCCTCTGCTGGCAACTTAGATGATGATTTCTAAAAGTCATATGGTGCCCCCTCAACCCTTCTTGTATCCCACGTTGGAATTATAACTAAAACTATGAAAACACTCAATCCTCAAAATCTGGATGAATAAGGGTGCGAGCCTTCTCCCTATAATTACCTTTCCTCCACCTCTCTCTCTCTCCCCCCCCCCTCCCTCCCCCCCCCCCCTTACCTTTGGATTGTCCCTCGAGTGGTGTAGCTATCAATAAAGTTAGGATCACCATCACCACCACCATCCCAACTGCTCCTCCACTACCACCATCACCATCACTACATTAAGACTTTACATCCCAGTTCTGTGTCAATATTAAAACCTTCCGTGCCATTTAGATGTAATATTCAGACCTTTCGATCCAGGTAGGTGTCGATTTTTCCCTGGCGAGCGACAGCGAGCCTGCAATTTTAAGAGGAATCGGCCTTCGGCCGGGACATTTTTCTACCGAAAAATGTACAAATGTATCTTGAAGAGGGTCTACGAAGTGATTTGTTAAGCTTGATGGGGGTCTAGGGAGGAAACTAAACAAATGATATAGATACATAAATGAAGAAATAAATACACCCATCCCCCCTTAATATTACGATCCTTACTAACCAAATGGGGCTACACATGAGGAAGAAGGGGGACCAGAAACACTAGCACTCCTTTCCTTACCTTTAGCGTGTGCCGCGTGTGGTGTAGCTATCAATAAAGTACAGACCACCGTCATCACCACCCCCCCTCCTGCTCCGCCTCCTCCTCCTCTTAACCCACAACACATGCTGCCGTACCGTAGTTTTTCTCCACTATACTCTGTTCTTTTCCAGCTGACGGTAGAATGCTATGTCTTCAGCTTGATTACTTCGCTATTATGCAAGTTTTGTAGCGAAATGTGTTGTTAATTATGACAACGAGGCACTAATATACAACAGACACTTCGTATTTTTCCTTTAGTTATCGATAAATCCGTTGCTAAGGGATTCAATTTACCGTCAGATAATATTAAACCGATTATCTTTCACTATTTAACAAGCTTTACGGCACGGCACGCGGAGATGTTTAGGTCCTGAGAGACAAACGGAAACACAATCCTTTTATTTGTGTCTTAATTAAGGATATAAAATCATAGTCATGTACTTAACCTTTAACTGTCTTGATGGGGTAATGGTTGGTGTTTAAGATCTGTATGTAATATCCTAGGCTCGAATCCTGGGAGAATCACATGCTTTAGTTTCAGGTGTTCTTGGTGTTAAGAACGATGTAAATCATATTATGGGTGCAAAGTTGAGGTTTATGATTTTAACTATGTTTTTTTTTTTTTGGGGGGGGGGGGCGAAGTGATTAAATGGCCAAAGTAATCCAATGTCATGTCAATTTCTCTCTAGTCTCTCTTCCATTCATTCCATCCTCAACCCTTTCAGTACGGGAGACGTCTTTTTTAATTGATTCTAGCTATGTATAGAGGATTTTAAGAAGCCTAGGAAGAATATGTGGTAGTTAAAAGGGTTCATTGAGGTAAGATTAGGTTTTTCACTTCACCTTCAATCGCTATTAGGGATCACTAAATTTAAGGGGACACTGATTGCTTTATTTGGCCTATAAATTCATTCATTCATAAATTCTTAGTTTCCTTGCTAGACATCCCTCAAACTTAGAAAAACATCCCGTAGACCCCCCCCCCCCACCCACCCCCCAACCCCGGCCAAAGGCCGGTTCCTCTTACAATTACAGGCTCGCTTTCGCTCGCCAGGAAAAAATCGACACCTAAATGGCACGATAGGTCTTAAGATGTATAACAAAATGGGACGAAAGGTCTTAAAATCGCCAAACAAATGGGCCGAACGTCTAAAAATCTAAAAAATAATGGGACTAAACATGAGGGAGAAAGGGGACCAGAAAAACGACCGCCTACCCTTAACTATCTACGATAATTCAACGGGAAATTTGCACTAATTTCGCGGTGTTCTTGAAGCCTTGATGTGCGTGGTACCGGTACATCAATATTGCTCGCGATTTCACACACTCGCTTAGATTTCTGTATACACGAACGAAACAGTGCATTTTACGACACACACGATTGTTCAATCGTTATATGTACCGAATATCCGCACGAATATTCCATCACCTTCGTTAATTAATCCCAGGAATCGTAAATATTTAGGTTCAATACTCGACGCGAGATCTCCCGACTAGCACCACTGTTACTACCTGCCCTGGTTGCCGGGGCGTACGTCCTCCCCCTTCACTGGTCTGGCCAACACTGAGTCACTGACTGACTGACGTGGGAACTGGGAGGGGTTAGTGGTGGTGAAGGGGTTTGTCATCCATAATGGTTTGGTTTATTGTCTTGATCCCTGTCTACCTCATGTTTAGCCCCATTGCTTATGAAAGATATTAAGACTCGCCCTATTAGTTTGACAATTTTAAGACGTCCGCCCCATTAATTTGGCGATTTTCAGACCATTCACCCCATTTCCTTGTCAATATTAAGACTTTTTGTGCCGTTTAGGTGTCGACTTTTTTCATAGCGAACGAAAGCGAGCCTGCAATTTAAGAGGAAACGGCCTTCGGCCGGGACATTTTTCTACCATTTTTTTTACAAATGTATCTTCAAAGGGGGTCTAGGGGGTGTAATTTTAAGCTTGATGGAGGTCTAGGGAACAAACTAAAACCCAAAAGGGGGTCTAGGGGGTGTAATTTTCAGCTTGAAGGAGGTCTAGGGAACAAACTAAAAACCTCACTTGCATAGTTTGTCGCCGATTCATACTACCCTTTGCACACGACACCCAAGCGCACTATCGGAGTACTATCGGTATTACGTGGATAGTATTTATACGATAGTATTAAGTAGGATAGTAGGCCTACAAGATTGACCCCTTCTGTACCGGTGTCCTTTCTTTATTATATTCTAGCTAAATTTAGACGTTTATTATATTTTTTATTATTTTCTAGCTAAATTTAGACGTTTATTATATTCTTTATTATATTCTAGCTAAATTTAGACGTTTATTATATTCTTCATTATATTCTAGCTAAATTTAGACGTTTATTATATTTTTTATTATTTTCTTGCTAAATTTAGACGTTTATTATATTTTGTATTATTTTCTAGCTAAATTTAGACGTTTATTATATTCTTTATTATATTCTAGCTAAATTTAGACGTTTATTATATTCTAGCTAAATTTAGACGTTTATTATATTTTTTATTATTTTCTAGCTAAATTTAGACGTATATTATATTCTTTATTATATTCTAGCTAAATTTAGACGTTTATTATATTCTAGCTAAATTTAGACGTTTATTATATTTTTTATTATTTTCTAGCTAAATTTAGAGGTTTATTATATTCTTTATTATATTCTAGCGAAATTTAGACGTTTATTATATTCTAGCTAAATTTAGACGTTTATTATATTCTTTATTATATTCTAGCGAAATTTAGACGTTTATTATATTCTAGCTAAATTTAGACGTTTATTATATTCTTTATTATATTCTAGCTAAATTTAGACGTTTATTATATTCTTTATTATATTCTAGCTAAATTTAGACGTTTATTATATTCTTTATTATATTCTAGCGAAATTTAGACGTTTATTATATTCTTTATTATATTCTAGCGAAATTTAGACGTTTATTATATTTTTTATTATTTTCTAGCTAAATTTAGACGTTTATTATATTCTTTATTATATTCTAGCGAAATTTAGACGTATATTATATTCTTTATTATATTCTAGCGAAATTTAGACGTTTGTTTGCAGTTTAAGAAGGATCTGTGGTAATATAATGGTGGTATGTGAGATAGTTGGATGCCCGTTAGTTGCTGGAGGCCATTTTTAAAATCTTCTAATAGTAGCCATAAGAAAGTTAACAGGGCGGCCCCGGTAGTGAAGGGGTTAAGGGGAGACAGACCAATTTTCTGGATCCCCTTTCTCCCTCGTGTTTAGTCCCACAATGTTTTAGATTTTTAGACGTTCGGCCCATTTGTTTGGCTATTTAAAGACCTTTCGTCCAATTTCGTTATAAATGTTAAGACCTATCGTGCCATTTAGGTGTCGATTTTCTCCTGGCGAGCGATAGCGAGCCTGTAATTATAAGAGGAACCGGCCTTCGGCCGTGACATTTTTCAACCGAAAAATTTACAAATTTATCTAGAACACATTCATATATTTAATAGAACACATCCCCTAGACCCCCCCCCCCCCCAGGGTCTAGGGGATGTGTTCTAAGTTTGAGGGATGTCTAGCGAGGAAACTAAGAATTTATGGCTGAATTAATTTATAGGCCAAAAAAGCCTATACGAGAGACTGGCCGATTGTTTGGTCTATTAATTCATTTTATTCATATATTTTTTTAGTTTCCTCCCTAGACCTCCATCAAGCTTAGAAAAACATCCCCTATACCCCCCTTCAAGATAATTTGTAAATTTTTCGGTAGAAAAATTTCCCGGCCGAAGGCCGGTATTTCATAAAATTGCAGGCTCGCTATCGCTCGCCAGGAAATAATCGACACCTAAATGGCACGAAAGGTCTCAAAATTGACAACGAAATGGGGCGAAAGGTGTTAAAATCGCCTAACTAATGGGTCGAACGTCTTATAATCTAAAAACTAGTAGGGCTAAGCATTAGGGAGAAGGGGGTCCAGAAAAACGGTCTGCCTCCCCTTAATATGCGTATAATGCAAAGATTGGCACTAAATATCTGGCAAATTACGATACCAGGTTGTTAAAAGAGGTAGTACTCGCTTTTTCTGGAACCCCTTCTCCTTCATGTTTAGCATATGAAGGTTGAGGTTTTAAGACGTTCGTTGCGTTAGTTTGGTAATTTTGCGACCTTTCGTCTCATTTTTGTTTTCAATATTGAGAACTTTCGTGCCTTTTAGGTGTCGATTGTTTCCTTGCGAGCGATAATTTTTAGAAGGAACCAGCCTTTGGCCGGGAAATTTTTCTACCGAAAAATGTACTGATTTATCTTGAAAGGGGGTCTAGGGGGTGTTTTCTAAGCTTGATGGAGGTCTAGCGAGGAAACTAAAAAATAAATAAATTAATAAATAATTTTATATAGACCAAAAACCAAGCACAAGGGTAGATTTTCACGGAATTATTTTACGTACCATGAAGACAACATTGCACACAATACTGTATATGCATAGTTTATTTCACGACTTTATGACAACCGGCTGTAGAAGGTTATTATGTGTCCTTGTATCCAATGCATCTTTCAAGGTGAAAACAAATGACCCCTGAATGGGGCGAAGAGTCTTATTATTGGTATTGAAATCTTTCTCTCTGAATCAGTCTTTCCCTCTTCCTATGACTTAAAGTGCTTCAAACTCAGTGTGTTCAGGCATTTTGGCTCGAACTCATGCCTTGATTTTGGCCCTGTCACTCTTTCAACTCTGGGGGAGACATTCGTCACAAGCAGCATTTCCTTTTGTCTCACTCATACACATACACGCAAAAAAAAAAAAAAAAAAAAAAAAAAATAATAATAATGATAATACAAATATCAATTAACGAAATCAACAAATACATGTGACACTCTAAGGACTCGAACCTAGGATACTCACACCGAAATTCCGCGCATTCATGCATTACGCTATCAAGACAGTTAAATTATAAACGTCGTATAATCTGCAAACTATTGGAACCAAACAGTGCTAACCCCTACTGAACCGACGACGTCTATTTCATTAGATTCTGGCTAACATTAAACGATATTATTCCGCTTAGGAAGGACGTCTACCAATGTAATGGTTACAGACTAAATCAATTCACAACTTTAGCTACCATATATCCTTCCTAAGCTTCCTAAAATCGTCTAAATGTAGCTCAATTTATATAAAGAATGATGTCGCCGGTACAGAATGAGGTTGAAAAGTTAAACAACACGTAACCCATCATAATCTGTATCGAGGCCCCAAAGGATATACCGGGATCAAAACTACTCTACCTAACTTGATACTTTACATAATGATCTACCTTTAAGGGGAGATGTCCACTTGAGGGATTTTTTTCTTGACATCTTTCTCCCTCATGTTTAGCCCCATTGCTTTTGATATTATAAAACGTTCGCCCCATTAGTTTAGCGATTTTAAGAACTTTCCCCCCATCTTAAGACCTTTCGTGCCATTCAGGTGTCAATTTTATCCTGGCGAGCGATAGCGAGCCTGTAATTTAAGAGGAACCGGCCTTCGGCCGGGAAATTTTTCTACCGAAAAATGTATAAATTTATCTTGAAAGGGACTCAAGGGGGTGTAATTTTAAGCTTGATGGAGGTCTAGGGAACAAACTAAATACCTCCCCTTAAGGGGAGATGGCTCGTTGTTATGGTTCCCCTTCTACCTCATGTTTAACATCTTTAATTTTCAGATTATATGACGTTCGGCTCATTAGTTTGGGGATTTTAAGACCTTACACCCAATGTCTGTCAATTTTAAGACCTTACACCCAATGTCTGTCAATTTTAAGACCTTACACCCAATGTCTGTCAATTTTAAGACCTTACACCCAATGTCTGTCAATTTTAAGACCTTACACCCAATGTCTGTCAATTTTAAGACCTTACACCCAATGTCTGTCAATTTTAAGACCTTACACCCAATGTCTGTCAATTTTAAGACCTTACACACAATGTCTGTCAATTTTAAGACCTTACACCCAATGTCTGTCAATTTTAAGAACTTACACCCAATGTCTGTCAATTTTAAGACCTTACACCCAATGTCTGTCAATTTTAAGAACTTACACCCAATTTCTGTCAATTTTAAGAACTTACACCCAATGTCTGTCAATTTTAAGACCTTGGGTGTCACTACGGTGTCGATTTTTTCCTGGCGAGCAGTAGCGAGCCTGTAATTTAACAGGAATCGGCCTTTGGCCGGGAAATTTTTCTATAACAAAAATGTACAAATTTATCTTGAAGGAGGGTCTGGGGGGGGGGGGGGGGAGGGGGGGAGGATTTTGTCTTAAAGCTTGATGGAGGTCTAGGGAGGAAACTAAAACAATTATATAAACAATAAATAAATGAGAAAATAAATAAATAGGTCAACACGTATAAAATTATAATCTGTATCGAGGCCCCAAAGGATATACCGGGATGAAACCTACTCTACCTAACTTGGTACTTTACATAATCTATTATTAACTTTACACTAAGTTTCTACAGCCTCTCTAGATCTTTCAAAGTTTAGCTCCGTTCAGAATAGTAATTATATCTGTTCGGGAAAATATTACACCCTTCAATTGTTAAGGGGGGTCACCGGCTTTTTTTTTATCTTTCTCTCCTTTTCTCTCTTTCCCTGGCTTGTATCCATTGGGCCCCATTCAGTCAACTGTTTTAAGTCGTTTATCCCCATCCACGTGTCGATTTCTTCCTGCCGAGCGAAAGCGAGCCACCATTGTATGGAGAAATCCGGTTTCGCCGGAGACATTTTTCTATCGAAAAATGAACAAATTTAGCTTGCTGTCAAAACAAAAATATATATATATGCTTACTCGCTACCACTCGCCAAGCAAATGTCGACACCTGAATGGGGGTAAACGTCTTAAATCAGTAGGCTGAATGGGGCCGAATGGATACAAGCCAAATAGAGAGGAAGAGAGAGTGAAACAAAAGTGAGGTGGACTCCCTTACCCCCTTGACCACGATGACGTATACAGGTATCCCTCACTATCCAATGTTAACACCTTGACCACGATGACGTATACAGGTACCCCTCACTATCCAACGTTAACACCTTGACCACGATGACGTATACAGGTACCCCTCACTATCCAATGTTAACACCTTGACCACGATGCCGTATACAGGTACCCCTCACTATCTAATGTTACCACCTTGACCACGATGACGTATACAGGTATCCCTCACTATCCAATGTTAACACCTTGACCACAATGACGTATACAGGTACCCCTCACTATCCAATGTTAACACCTTGACCACGATAACGTATACAAGTATCCCTCACTATCCAATGTTAACACCTTGACCACAATGACGTATACAGGTACCCCTCACTATCCAATGTTAACACCTTGACCACGATAACGTATACAAGTATCCCTCACTATCCAATGTTAACACCTTGACCACGATGACGTATACAGGTCTCCCTCACTATCCAATGTTGACACCTTGACCACGATGACGTATACAGGTACCCCTCACTATCCAATGTTAACACCTTCACCATGATGACGTATACAGGTATCCCTCACTATCCAATGTTACCACCTTGACCACGATGACGTATACAGGTATCCCTCACTATCCAATGTTAATACCTTGACCACGATGATGTATACAGGTATCCCTCACTATCCAATGTTAACACCTTGACCACGATGCCGTATACAGGTATCCCTCACTGTCCAATGTTAACACCTTGACCACGATGACGTATACAGGTACCCCTCACTATCCAATGTTAACACCTTGACCACGATGACGTATACAGGTACCCCTCACTATCCAATGTTAACACCTTGACCACGATGACGTATACAGGTATCCCTCACTATCCAATGTTAACACCTTGACCACGATGACGTATACAGGTATCCCTCACTATCCAATGTTAACACCTTGACCACGATGACGTATACATGTACCCCTAACTATCCAATGTTAACACCTTGACCACGATGACGTATACAGGTATCCCTCACTATCCAATGTTAACACCTTGACCACGATGACGTATACAGGTATCCCTCACTATCCAATGTTAACACCTTGACCACGATGACGTATACATGTACCCCTAACACTCCAATGTTAACACCTTGACCACGATGACGTATACAGGTACCCCTAACTATCCAATGTTAACACCTTGACCACGATGACGTATACAGGTACCCCTCACTATCCAATGTTCCAATTTAAGATATCATTATAGGTTTTTAGGTGTTTGGGTTTGGGTTTTGGCTGGTCCCAGAACGCATCCCCATTTACTCCATTAATGTTAGGGTTTGATTTATGATTTTTCTATTTAAGATCGGGTTTTCCGGAATGTAACCCAATCGTAAATCGAGGGAGACTTGCATTTAATTTTATTCACGCCACCATTAGACGATTTTTCTTAG